>CAMZMU010000058.1:54322649-54473975 GCA_947311845.1 Poa pratensis | reverse complement strand
GCCTCGATACTTGGCTAACCAGTTCATGCCGAGTATCACATCTATGCCTTGGGTTCCTAGGATGATTAGGTTAGCTGTAAATTTTTCTCCTCCAATTTCTATGGGGGTCTCGGTGCAAACCGAACTTGTTTCTGATGAAGAGACTGGGGTTTGTATTGACATGGGTTTGGGTAAAAGGCTCCCAACTAAACATCCCTTAGCAACAAACTCTTTCGTAACAAAAGAATGAGTGGCACCAGAATCAAACAGAACAGTTGCAGGTACTGTTGACAAGGAACGTACCCAGCACCACATCTGGTGCATCCTGAGCTTCTTCAGCATTGACATGGTTGAGACGGCCCTTGGCCACCGCAACATTCCACGGGGTGCAGCACTCTTGCCGTTTCCAGCACGGCCTTGACTAGGGTTCGGTGCCGGGGCATTGGGGCGCTGAACATCCTCCTAGGATTGGGGCATTCTCTGGAGTAGTGACCCTTGTTTCCGCACTCAAAGCAGACAACACTGGGGCCACGGTTGAAGTTGTTGAAGTTCCCTCCGTGACGGTTGTTGTCATTGCGGCGAGGTAGAAGTTGTTGGGACGGTTGGGATAAGTGGGGCGTGGTGCTTGAGGTGGGCGATAAGCAGGCTTAGGTGCCGGCTGGAAGTAGCGGGGTTTCTGGCTGCTAGAACCTTCTTGGGCATTCATCCTCCTCTTGCGACCTTCAAACATGGCCTTGCGCTTGGTCTCCAACTGAATGGCCTTGTCCACCATGGCCTCCATGTTTTTGAAGTCATGGGTAACCAATGCACACTGCAGTTCATATGGAGCCCATTCATGAAGCGCTCCATCTTCTTATCCTCAGTGTCGGTATCTTCGGGAGCATACCGGGACAAGTCGGTAAACTCATCCAGATACCCGACCACATCCTTGCTTCCCTGCCTCAGCTTGCGGAACTCATCCTTCTTCCTCTCAATGAGTCCATAGGGTATATACTTCTTACGGAACTTGTCCTTGAAACTCCTCCCAGTTAATGATGTGACCAACGGGCTGGAGAGCCTTGGTAGTCTCCACCAAGCTTGTGCAGGTCCAGCTAGGTAGTGAGTGGCATACAGTACCATCTCGGCTTCTCCTACGGCAGCAACCTCCAGATCGTTCGCGATGGTGCGAAGCCAGTCATCTGCTTCTAGTGGGTGAACTCCCTTGGAATAAGTAGGTGGGTTGGTCTTCTGGAAGTCACTTAAGGTGGAACGCCGGTTTCCATCCTCATCTCCATGGCCACCATTGGGATTGTTGTTGACTTGAGCAGCGGCAATCTGCTGCAAGGCATTGAGATGAGCTTGACGCTCCTCCCGGGCAGCTTGGCGCTCCTCCATGATCAGTGCAAGGAGTTGGGCAGCGGTTGGTTCAGGAGCGGTGGTGGAGTTTGGTTGTTGGTGCTACGAGTGCCCGTCATCCTGAAGTACACAGGGCATAAGAGGCAAGGCAGAAAGTTTCAACTAAGGGGAAAGATGGGAAGGTCACAAAGGTTGATTTATTAAGGTAGATATTTGAAAAGATTTTTGGCATGATTCAAACAAGACTAATGCATTCATAGAACACAAGCATCACATCAACGAGTTCACAACATCAAGCTTACAACACCACTCCACACCTAATGTACATACTACATACTACATGGTTTCTCAGAACCATCACACGGACTCGACTCGCGATAGGGGGAATCAACAACATCCTACGATAACACTCAAGTCACTCGTCTACTGAGGTGGAACCTCAGGCTCGGACTCGTAAGGAGGCCCTCAGGGTCCTCCTCCTCCTCGAGAACTGTCTCGGGTGGCTCCTCCTCCTCGTAAACTATCTCCTCCTCGTCGTCTTCCTCCTCGTAGTCCATTTCCTCCAGAAAATCCTCATCATCACTGATGAAGGCGCTGTTCTCCTTGCGGAGATCCTCGCCCTCCTCCTCCATCTCGGCAGCCTGACGCTCCATATCCTCAATCATGTCATCCTGCTCCGCGAGCTTCTTGCAGAGCTTGGCGACGATCTTCCTCAGCTGGGTCCTCTTCTTGAGAAGAGCGTCCTTCTCCTGCTGCAGCTGTGCCTCACGCTCGCGACTCTCACTGAGCGAGATGCGCTCAAAGCGAGATCGAAGCCTAGCACACATCAGATCCTCCTGGGTGCGGAAGAGCATAATCTCCATGTCCAGCACGTACTCTCCGAACGTCGGGTGTCGAGGGACACAAGTGGGGCGACCGTCATCACTGCGCCTCCCGTAGTACCGGAAACGGGTGTTCACCAGCTCCACCTTGTGCTCCTCACAAAGCCGGGCCAGCAGCCTCTGCATGGCACGACACAGTCCGTCGTCCCAGTGCACGTCCAAAGTGGTGAAAATGAGTGTCTTGAATCCGGGGGACTTGATGTTTGTAACATCCCAATTTTCAAATTCAAAGGCAGTGCATGCATTCATCTTCATCTTGTCAAAATTGCATTTAAATAACCAATCCTGGAATTAATTTTCAAATTATAAATCTATAATTTTGAATTGTTCCATAAAAGGGCCTGCAAGTGCTCAATACAATATTTTGATTTTTATTAATTTATTTTGAGGCCATTCCATGGCTAAAATGTTACCTTCTGGACAAGCTATCCAAAATATATTTTAAAATATTTTCTAGAAAGTTTTGAATCAAGTTTGAATTTATTTAGAGTTCAAACAAATAGTAGTAGAAACAGAAAAAGGAAAAGAATCGGAACAAGAAAAAGAGAACAGACTGCCACTGGGCCGAGCCCAGCAGCAGCCCAGCGCCGCGCGCCCAGTCCACCTCGCCCTCCTTTCTCTCTCTGACTGCCCGGGCCCGCATGTCGGCGCCGTCCTCAACCTCCTCTCCCGCACAGCTCGCTGCCGCAACCGTCGCCGCGACGCGCACGTCCGCGCCCACGCTCCCCACTCGCCCAAGCTTCGCAACGGCGCCCCGACCCTCGCCTTTAAAACCCCACCTCACCCCTCTCCTTCTCCTCATGCACGCGCGCACACATACGCCGCCATGCTGCTCCGAAATCGGCGTGGAAGAACCACTCCGGCCGCCGCCGCTCTTCCACGATTCTGGTGAGCACGGACGCCTCCTTGACCTCTCGCCTCTTCCATCCTCTCTAGTTTCTCGTTGCGCATCTCCCTGACTTGATTTCGTCCGTTTTCATACACTGGAGCGAGCAGAGCATCCACGACCGACGCCACCGTCCGCCTCCCCAACTCCGGCGAGGAATACCCGTCGAACCAGAGCTCCCCTGCCGTCATCGACCCCACCATCGACCTCGCCTTGTCGCCCTCTGTCACTCGGTATGCACGCAGTAGCCCCTTCCCCCTATTTTTCCTCGAGCACGTGGCCGCCGGCCATGGCGCCACCGCCACCGGCGCTGTTCCGGCTCGCCGGCGCCGCCCTTCTCTGGCCCTTTAGATCTAGGACGTTAGATCAGGATCGGACGGTCCAGGTTAAATCACTTACGCGAATCGGTACGGGCCAATCCTGTTGCGCCACGTCGCCGCTATTTTCTTTATTTCGTCTGTAAATTGCTAAATAGACAGAAAACACTTTGAACTTCAAAAATTCATAACTTTTAAACCACAACACCAAATTTAACAAATTTTATATCGTTGGAAAGCTCTGAACATGTAGTTGAATTTGGCATCATTAGTTTTGCATGTTGCATCTGTTAAAATTGATCAAAATGTAGAGAGCCATTTCGGCCATTAAATTCACAACATGACTTTTAAAAATAATTTTAAAGTGATTCCTTTTGCTTAGTGTCAAGAATTATCTCCTCTGTCCAGAGGAACTGACACACGATTTTATTGATCAAATAAATTACAAAAGTACCATTTTTGCTTGTAAACCCTCTATTGTTCAAATATGTTTTAAAATAAAAATTATTGCATTAAAACTTTGCCCATGTTTTCATGCATAAATATAGTAACCAGAGGACTAATAAAATGTTTTAACACCATTTAATAACATCTTTGCATTCATGCTTGCATATCATGTTTTCTTGCTTGTGCATAAGTGTTGAAATGTGTTTGATCGTGAATTTGTTTGTTCCTTTAGATTGTGCGGAGTGCAACGCGTATTGTGAAGAGTGTGACTACTACTCTTCAGTTGGCCAAGGCAAGTGACACCCCATAAAAGTCCTACTATTTTTACTATTCTGCATTTAGTGTTTTCAGTAGTATGCATGATAGGTTTATTCCGGGGTATTATATTATGCCATGCTATAAATCCTATGTAGTGTGTAGCCACCCTTATATCCTGTAGATAGCAGCCATTAAACTTGGTAGACTTGCTTAGCTATGCAATGGATGAAAGTTTTACTAGTAGTTGAGTAAGGATAAAAATTCTACTAAGTTTAATGAAACACCTGGGTGGATAGATAAATTGCTTGGTTGGTATAAAGTTGAGTGGCACCTCAGGGCCATGTCCATGGTGGTTCTTACCTAAGGTAGTTCTACTATACTTGGGGCCATGGTATGTGGTGGTTTTCACCTGAGGTAGTGCACTTGTGGACGGCCACCCAGGAACAAAGAGGTTTCAAAGTCACTCCATGTTTGAATTAGCTTCCAGTGCAGCCACTAGCTAATATGGGCTCTGGCTTGATTAAGTATGTTGTATGAAACCGGACTGGCGGACAGTAGGAGGATTTTGGGAGCGGTCCGTTACAAAGGTGGATTACTTCTGAAAGATCTCGTCCCAATCCTCTCCTTTCCTTCTCACTAAATGAGTGTCTAGGATGTTTGGGTTGATTGGGTCTAGTGGGGAAAGTGGACACACTCTCGAGAGTTCACAAAACTAAGATCTTAGCCGTGTCCCCGGTCACGGACAATTTGAGCAGCTGGACAAGGAATTGATGGAGATACCTCATCATGCCATTTTCTTAAATAAAATTTTGAAGGGAGAACATGGGAAAGATGGTGCGCTGATTTCTATCAGCGGCACTGAATTGTTTTCAAAAGTGAGAAAATGTCTTTTCAAAAATATAGGATAAAATTGGCTTTGTGCAAATTGACCATAACACCACCTAGCCAAATATACATGTAGTTGATAGGTTGTCAGTTATATCCACATAGGTGTCATTTGCCATCACAAATCAATTGTGCTGACCAGTATAGTTCTGGCTGTAACTCACCGTTGCAGGCACATCAGACGACGAGTAAGGAACGAGTAGGGTCACGAGTCTCCACCCAACATGCATTGCCTGTGGCGCCTGAAGAAGATGGAGCTCTCTGTATCAATTTGCTTTCCGCTGTGTGTTTATTTCGGTTTGAGCTAGCTTCGAGCTATGCACCTTGTATCGAACCTTTTTATTTCTGGATCATCGTGTAATGACTTTGACGCTTTGTTATGATATTCATCTTAAAACTATGTGTGCTAGCAAGTCGATCCAGGGACTAGCACTATACACAGGGGTTGCCACCTTATTATAAAAGGGGGGCCTTTACAATGTTCCGGCGAACCGAAGACTCCACTAGCCAACACAGGTTCCCGTTGCCGAGGGTGTCAACGTGCGCTCCCTTAAACTCTGGAGCGGGGCGACCTAACAGCTTGCTCAACTCGAACAGGTCCTTCTCGAACATCAGTTGGCCGTCCTTCTCAAGCTGAACGAACTCAGTGAAGTGGATCGCCATCTACAATTTTTAAGAAAAATTTTAGGTTAGTGAGGGGTTAAGTGTACAAAATTTTAATCTTTAGTAAGGCATCAAATGAACACAATTTGATCTTAAGAGGATTACAAATGCGCAAAATTTTAAGTTTAATGTGGTGACAAGTAAACAAAAATTTTAAGATACAGGAAAATGTAATACTTAATGGGAGTTAAGTTTTGCGTAAGTAGGGGGATTGAGAGGTAAGCAATTTTCGAAAATATTTTTCTTCTTTATTTTCAGAAATTAGCTTTTGTAACTCCTATCGAACGACCATGCTATCTAAGGTCTCCTAAAGTCAGGATGGCTCTGATACCTGCTCTGTGGGAACCCCGGACTAGCTGTCCGAAGTTCCCGATTATGCTCAATCCAACGATCCCGTGATCAGTCTGTCGTTGCGCATAATCCGAACTGAGTATCATAGTTTACATCCATTACAATACCGAATTAAAAGTCTTATAGATACGGTCATACAGACCAAGTCTTACATAGGTGCCTTCATGGGCCACACCAAATTATTCAGCGGAACTAAGGCGTAGTAGAGCGATACATCCTAGCGGCATCAACCCGACAGGCAGCTGACTTATGAAGATCCTTAAGTAGCATAGTCGACGCCATACTCCTCCTCCATGTAGCTCTCCTCGAAACCGGGCTAAGACAATAGCCAGGGACGAAGCCAATATGAGTACAATTTGGAATTGTACTCGCAAACTACCCCCAGCATGCACATGCACCAGTTTTAATTATTTTCTTAACTTTTATTTATGAGCAACACCTCTATATCTTTGTTGAAGAAGATAAGAAAAGACTAAAACTTTTTCCTCCACAAAACCACCGTGTGGACAATTCTCCAAACTTCCTCCAACTTTCCGACCATAGCCCTTCATAGTCAACCACCTCATACCGATCCGCTGGTATAGTGGAATAAAACGCTTCTCACTCCTTTTCTTTTTAAAACAAAGTTTTTGTAAAACTTGCACATGGTCAGAGGACAGCCTCCCAACTGTTCATATCCGAGGACTCGGCTATTCGAATAGATTTTTACCCTCTGCAGAGGTAGCACACTTTTCCCACATCCATCCGGTAACTCATCGTGTCAGCCACGTCCCGCCATACCAGGTGTATGCGGAGTTGAGTCACCGACCGTAGCCTGTCATTTGCTCATGCTAGTATAGGACCCTGCCCTTATGACACTTTCCAACACACTTAACCCAGCCCTTCGGAATCTAAGTGTGAGGACTCGTAGTTTTTTCCCGGCGGCTTATGGCGGAGCACTGAATTGTTTTCAAAAGTGAGAAAATGTCTTTTCAAAAATATAGGATAAAATTGGCTTTGTGCAAATTGACCATAACACCACCTAGCCAAATATACATGTAGTTGATAGGTTGTCAGTTACATCCACATAGGTGTCATTTGCCATCACAAATCAATTGTGCTGACCAGTATAGTTCTGGCTGTAACTCACCGTTGCAGGCACATCAGACGACGAGTAAGGAACGAGTAGGGTCACGAGTCTCCACCCAACATGCATTGCCTGTGGCGCCTGAAGAAGATGGAGCTCTCTGTATCAATTTGCTTTCCGCTGTGTGTTTATTTCGGTTTGAGCTAGCTTCGAGCTATGAACCTTGTATCGAACCTTTTTATTTCTGGATCATCGTGTAATGACTTTGACGCTTTGTTATGATATTCATCTTAAAACTATGTGTGCTAGCAAGTCGATCCAGGGACTAGCACTATACACAGGGGTTGCCACCTTATTATAAAAGGGGGGCCTTTACAATGTTCCGGCGAACCGAAGACTCCACTAGCCAACACAGGTTCCCGTTGCCGAGGGTGTCAACGTGCGCTCCCTTAAACTCTGGAGCGGGGCGACCTAACAGCTTGCTCAACTCGAACAGGTCCTTCTCGAACATCAGTTGGCCGTCCTTCTCGAGCTGAACGAACTCAGTGAAGTGGATCGCCATCTACAATTTTTAAGAAAAATTTTAGGTTAGTGAGGGGTTAAGTGTACAAAATTTTAATCTTTAGTAAGGCATCAAATGAACACAATTTGATCTTAAGAGGATTACAAATGCGCAAAATTTTAAGTTTAATGTGGTGACAAGTAAACAAAAATTTTAAGATACAGGAAAATGTAATACTTAATGGGAGTTAAGTTTTGCGTAAGTAGGGGGATTGAGAGGTAAGCAATTTTCGAAAATATTTTTCTTCTTTATTTTCAGAAATTAGCTTTTGTAACTCCTATCGAACGACCATGCTATCTAAGGTCTCCTAAAGTCAGGATGGCTCTGATACCTGCTCTGTGGGGACCCCGGACTAGCTGTCCGAAGTTCCCGATTATGCTCAATCCAACGATCCCGTGATCAGTCTGTCATTGCGCATAATCCGAACTGAGTATCATAGTTTACATCCATTACAATACCGAATTAAAAGTCTTATAGATACGGTCATACAGACCAAGTCTTACATAGGTGCCTTCATGGGCCACACCAAATTATTCAGCGGAACTAAGGCGTAGTAGAGCGATACATCCTAGCGGCATCAACCCGACAGGCAGCTGACTTATGAAGATCCTTAAGTAGCGTAGTCGACGCCATACTCCTCCTCCATGTAGCTCTCCTCGAAACCGGGCTAAGACAATAGCCAGGGACGAAGCCAATATGAGTACAATTTGGAATTGTACTCGCAAACTACCCCCAGCATGCACATGCACCAGTTTTAATTATTTTCTCAACTTTTATTTATGAGCAACACCTCTATATCTTTGTTGAAGAAGATAAGAAAAGACTAAAACTTTTTCCTCCACAAAACCACCGTGTGGACAATTCTCCAAACTTCCTCCAACTTTCCGACCATAGCCCTTCATAGTCAACCACCTCATACCGATCCGCTGGTATAGTGGAATAAAACGCTTCTCACTCCTTTTCTTTTTAAAACAAAGTTTTTGTAAAACTTGCACATGGTCAGAGGACAGCCTCCCAACTGTCCATATCCGAGGACTCGGCTATTCGAATAGATTTTTACCCTCTGCAGAGGTAGCACACTTTTCCCACATCCATCCGGTAACTCATCGTGTCAGCCACGTCCCGCCATACCAGGTGTATGCGGAGTTGAGTCACCGACCGTAGCCTGTCCTTTGCTCATGCTAGTATAGGACCCTGCCCTTATGACACTTTCCAACACACTTAACCCAGCCCTTCGGAATCTAAGTGTGAGGACTCGTAGTTTTTCCCGGCGGCTTATGGCGGAGCACTGAATTGTTTTCAAAAGTGAGAAAATGTCTTTTCAAAAATATAGGATAAAATTGGCTTTGTGCAAATTGACCATAACACCACCTAGCCAAATATACATGTAGTTGATAGGTTGTCAGTTATATCCACATAGGTGTCATTTGCCATCACAAATCAATTGTGCTGACCAGTATAGTTCTGGCTGTAACTCACCGTTGCAGGCACATCAGACGACGAGTAAGGAACGAGTAGGGTCACGAGTCTCCACCCAACATGCATTGCCTGTGGCGCATGAAGACGATGGAGCTCTCTGTATCAATTTGCTTTCCGCTGTGTGTTTATTTCGGTTTGAGCTAGCTTCGAGCTATGCACCTTGTATCGAACCTTTTTATTTCTGGATCATCGTGTAATGACTTTGACGCTTTGTTATGATATTCATCTTAAAACTGTGTGTGCTAGCAAGTCGATCCAGGGACTAGCACTATACACAGGGGTTGCCACCTTATTATAAAAGGGGGGCCTTTACAGATGGTATCAGAGCACTGTGTTGCCTGTAGGTTCGTGACCCTAGGTTTGGAATAGCACATAGGAAAGACCATAGGAAACAAAAACTTTATTTTTACATGCATTACAGAAATTATTACTTGCATTTCTTTTATCAGTTTTAAATCCTTGATTCTTATAATACTTGCCTAATTGTTTTGCACTCTCTCAAAATCTTTTTGTAGATGTCCACCTTCACTCACCGAGTTGTGGCGGGAAACGGAGAGACAGAGCACTTCGACAGGCAGTGGCCGTGCTGGCCACGTTGGTGGGGATAGCTCCGCCGATATTTCAGGGCCAGTTGTTGTACAAGCAGTATGGGATAGAGAGGTGGCTAATTGAGACGACGATCCCAGCACGCACGATGATCCTTCGTCACGGGAGGACATTTATGAGGAGAGATACCCCGACTGGGAGGTTTTCGTGGAGATAGCCATGCAGGGAGCTATTGCACGCATTTGCGGGATGTACAGTGCATTCTTACCCATGGGCTCTCCCTTCCGCTCCTCTGGGAGACGCCGCATGGATGGTACTCCCTACTAGTTCACCGGCAATGAGTTCATGTCGAGTGTTCGCCTCTACTTGATGGACCGAGAGTGCACCACGACGTACTTCGAGGATATTCTGCAGAATGAGATGGGGATGCTTGATCAAGCTATTCAGGCCTTCGAGAAGGCTAATGCCACTATTGAGGATTGTGAGATGGCAAATGCGTTCGTACAACAAGAGGAGGAACTTCAGGAGGCCAACAATGAACTTATGGAAACCAACAGGAAGCTGGAGGAGAGATTGAGAAGCTAAAGGAACCCAAAAGCTGGAGGAGGAACTGCTAGAGAACAAAGTGTTCAGTGATATTCTGATCAAGACCATGAACTTAATGATGGAGCGCAGGGATCTCCTATTCAAGGAGAATGTTGAGCTGAAGAAGAAGCTGGAGGAGGCGCTAGCAACCCAGAAGGACCAAGGTGTGAAGCCATTAGAGGGTGAAGCATATGACGGACCTTCGCGGAACACTCGCTCTCGCGCACGCTTGAGCGTTAAGACCGGCAAGGGGACTTCAAGAAGTGATTAGATCGACCACCATTAGTCCTTTAGTCTTCATTTCGATTCGAGTGTTGACCTTACCAATGCATGTGGTATGGCAATGCTAGTACGTTTGCTTTCTAAAACTCGTTTGCTTGCTTGTTTGTGAACTCATAGGATGTTTGCTTTATGAAGTTGATTGTTGTTGCTTTCATATGTTGTTTCCATGGGTAGAATTAATTCCTTAGATATCTCTCTATCTTTATTCTCATCTATGCTAAACCCACAGATGCCTCCTCGCCGCAACAACCGCAACAACAACAATAATGAGGAGAACAATGGAACAACAACAATGATGCAATGCAACAGCTGATCACTGCACAAGCCAGTTTATGCAGTTCATGACCCAGTTTATGATGAACAACAACAACAACAACAACCCACCACCACCCCCTGTTGACAGACTTGCTAGATTCTGAGGCTTAGACCCTCTAAGTTCTCTTCTGCCTCTGAACCAATAGCCGATGATTGGCTGCGTTCGGTTCACAAGGATCTAGTGACATGTGAATGCACTGAGGCTGAGAAGTGAGGTTCACTGCTCATCTGCTTGAAGGACCAGCAGCACTTTGGTGGGAGACCTATCAGGTTACACACCCCTAGAAGGATGACCTGGGAGGCATTCAAGGAAGGTTTTCGCAATGCTCACATCTCCTCAGGAATAATGAACTTGAAGAGGGATGAATTTCGAAACCTGAGGCAAGGAAAAAACCCTTAAGGAGTACATGGATGATTTCTGCTCCCTGTCAAGGTACGCCCCTGACGATATCGATACAGATGCCAAGAGAAAGGATAAATTCCTCAGTGGACTGAATGGTGAACTGAAGATACCACTGTCAGTGGCATATGCTCCAAACTATCAAGCCCTACTTGATCAAGCTATCACTCTGGACAATAACATAAGGAAGAAAACAGGAAGAGGAAGCACAGTGTTGGCAAGTACCATTCTGAACCCTCACACAAAGGCACCATCCCTATGAAGGTAGTGGCCACCCTTTCACAAGCATGGCAACTCTCACAACAATGGAAATGGCCACAACCATCATGGTCATAACCATATCGTGGGATTCAAGGGCAGCAATGGTGGATTCAAGGGAAATGGACACAACCAGAACAATGGTCAGCATCGCCACAACCATGAAGTCAAGAAGGATGCAGTCAGGTGACTTGTTTCAAGTGCAAGAACAAGGGACACTATGCAAATGAGTGCCCGAAAGGAAGCCTGAAGAAGCAGCCAAGCCCAATCCTTTCCAGAAGGACATGTGAACCATGTCAACGTGGAAGAAGTGATGGATGAACCTGATGCCGTGATTGGTACGTTCTTACTCAATTCCTTTCCGGCATTAGTTCTGTTTGATTCTGGAGCATCACATTCATTCATATCAAGAGCTTTTGTCAAAAAAATGGGTTGACACCGAAACCATAGGGAAACCTATTAGAGTAAGTTCTCCAGGAGGAGAGATGATTGTTAGTGCCGGATGCAGGCAGTTGACCTTAGAAATTGGAAAGTATCATTTTCCAGTAAACCTGATAGTGTTGGAATCCCAAGGTCTAGATGTTATTCTAGGAATGGATTGGATGACACATCATAAGGGAGTCATAGATTGTGCCAATAGGACAGTCACACTCACAACACCAGAGAAGAAAAGGATCAGAATCAAATCCAATTTCGAGCTAAAAGGATCCAAGCTTAATTCTCTTAAGGGGGTTAGCTTAGGAGAGTGCCCATAGTGTGTGAATATCCGGATGTGTTTCCAGATGAACTACCGGGTATGCCACCAGATAGAGATGTGGAGTTTCTCATCGAACTATTACCAGGCACAGGACCCATAGCTAAGAGACCTTACCCTATGTCAGTTGATGAGTTAAAGGAACTTAAGATACAGTTGGAAGAACAGCTCAAGAAAGGTTTTATCCGCCCGAGTTCTTCACCATGGGGAGCACCAGTCCTATTTGTGGAGAAGAAAGACAAGAGTCAGAGATTAGTTATGGACTTCCGAAACCTAAATGAAGTGACCATCAAGAATAAGTACCCACTACCAAGGATCAATGATCTATTTGACCAGCTGGAAGGAGCAAGTGTGTTCTCTAAGATAGATCTTCGATCAGGTTACTTTCAGCTGAAGATTAGAGAGCAAGATATATCCAAGACGGCCTTCACCACTAGGTATGGATTGTATGAGTATACCGTGATGCCTTTTGGTTTAACCAATGCACCGGCCTATTTCATGAACATGATGAACAAAGTATTCATGGAATTTCTGGATAAGTTTGTTGTCGTTTTCATTGACGACATACTAATTTACTCCAAGAACAAGGAAGAGCATGAAGAACATCTGCGGCTAATTTTAGAGAAGCTCAGAGAGCATAAGCTTTATGCCAAATTCAGCAAATGTGAATTTTGGTTAAGTGAAGTCGGATTCCTAGGACACATAGTAAGAAAAGATGGAATTGCAGTGGATCCTTCCAAAGTATCAGCAGTAACAGAGTGGGAATCACCAAAGAATGTTGGAGAGATCGTAGTTTCTTAGGATTGGCTGGTTATTATCGGAGGTTCATAGAGAACTTCTCCAAGATTGCCAAACCTATGACGGAACTTTGAAGAAAGAGAAGAAGTTTGAGTGGTCTGACGCTTGTGAAACTAGTTTTCAGGAGTTGAAGAAGCGTTTAGTGTCAGCCCCAGTTCTGTGTCTCCCGGATTTAGAAAAGGATTTCCAAGTATACTGCGATGCGTCTCGTCAAGGTCTTGGAAGTGTGTTGATGCAAGGAGGTAGGGTGGCTTCATATGCCTAGACAGCTCAAGAAACATGAAAGTAACTATCCCACACATGACTTGGAATTAGCTTCGGTTGTGCATGCCTTGAAGACCTGGAGGCACTACCTGATGGGAAAACGATGTGAAGTATTCACGACCACAAGAGTTTGAAATACATTTTCACACAGAAAGAGTTGAATATGAGACAAAGGAGATGGTTAGAACTCATCAAGATTATGATCTGAGTTTACAATACCACCCTGGCAAAGCCAATGTTGTGGCAGATGCCTTGAGCCGTAAGGGTATGTGAACGGCCTCACAGCTGGTGAATTACCAGATGACTTGTGTAGAGATTTCAAGGATCTTAGATTGGAGGTGGTGTCAGAAGGATTTTAGCATCACTAGAAGTACAACCCACATTGATGAATAGGATACGAGAAGCACAGAAGATAGATAAAGAAATAGACGCAATCAAGGTCAACATAAGTGAGGGAAAAGTCAAGGAATTCCATGAGGATGAACAAGGAACAGTTTGGTTTGGGAAACGAATCTGTGTACCTCAGATAGTGATCTTAGGACTGATTTTGCAAGAAGCTCACGATTCACCTTACTCCATTCACCCGGGTAATACCAAGATGTATATGGATGTGAAGGAAAGGTTTGGTGGAACAACTTGAAAAAGGATATTGCTGAGTATATAGCCAAATGTGACGTGTGCAGTAGAGTAAAGGCAGAACATCAGAAGCCAGCAGGACTGTTGCAACCCTTACCAGTACCCGACTGGAAATGGGAACAAATTGGTATGGATTTCATCACAGGATTACCAGGACAAAATCGGGTATGATCGATTTGGGTGGTAGTTGATCGTTTGACAAAGATAGCCACTTTATACCTGTGAAGACCACTTATTCTAGTGCTAAGTTAGCTGAGATTTACATGAAGAGGATTGTGTGTCTACATGGTGTTCCCAAGAGCATTGTGTCTGACAGAGGGACACAATTCACCTCACATTTCTGGAAGCAATTACACGAGTCCTTGGTACTAGATTGGAGTTCAGCACATTTCACCCACAGACTGATGGACAGACTGAAAGAGTAAACCAAATCCTTGAGGATATGCTGAGAGCATGTGCGTTAGATTATGGATCTAGTTGGGATGACAATCTACCATACGCGGAGTTTTCATACAACAACAGCTATCAAGCCAGCATAGAGATGGCCCCATTTGAAGCTTTGTATGGAAGGAAGTGCACTACGCCATTGCTATGGAATGGTGTAGGAGAACGAGTTTCTTTGGACCAGACATCATCCAAGAAGCCGAGGAAAAGGTCAGGTTGATCAAGGACAGATTGAAGATAGCCCAGTCCAGACAAAGAGCTATGCCGATTCCAAGCGTAGGGAAGTCACTTATGAAATAGGAGATAGGGCCTATCTTAGAGTCTCCCCACTACGTGGTGTGAAGAGATTTGGAATCAAAGGGAAGTTAGCACCACGTTCATTGGACCATACAAAGTCTTTCTCGTAAAGGAGAAGTAGCGTATGAGTTGGAACTTCCAGAAGTCCTATCAGCGGTACACAATGTGTTCCACGTGAGCCAGCTGAAGAAGTGTCACCCGGAGATGGCAGAAACCCCGTTGAAAGACACAGTGCCACTGGAAGAAGTTCAACTAGAGAGTGATCTTACGTATGAAGAAAAACCTATCAAGATCTTGGAGACAGGAGAAAGGATTACTCGTACCAAGACAATCAAATTTTGCAAAGTGCAGTGGAATCATCACACTGAGGATGAAGCAACTTGGGAGCGAGAAGATGATCTGCGAGAAGACCACCCACACTATTTGCTGACCTATCCGAATCTCGAGGGCGAGATTCATCTTAAGGGGGTTAGGTTTGTAACATCCCAATTTTCAAATTCAAAGGCAGTGCATGCATTCATCTTCATCTTGTCAAAATTGCATTTAAATAACCAATGCTGGAATTAATTTTCAAATTATAAATCTATAATTTTGAATTGTTCCATAAAAGGGCCTGCAAGTGCTCAATACAATATTTTGATTTTTATTAATTTATTTTGAGGCCATTCCATGGCTAAAATGTTACCTTCTGGACAAGCTATCCAAAATATATTTTAAAATATTTTCTAGAAAGTTTTGAATCAAGTTTGAATTTATTTAGAGTTCAAACAAATAGTAGTAGAAACAGAAAAAGGAAAAGAATCGGAACAAAAAAAAGAGAACAGACCGCCAGTGGGCCGAGCCCAGCAGCAGCCCAGCGCCGCGCGCCCAGTCCACCTCGCCCTCCTTTCTCTCTCTGACTGCCCGGGCCCGCATGTCGGCGCCGTCCTCAACCTCCTCTCCCGCACAGCTCGCTGCCGCAACCGTCGCCGCGACGCGCACGTCCGCGCCCACGCTCCCCACTCGCCCAAGCTTCGCAACGGCGCCCCGACCCTCGCCTTTAAAACCCCACCTCACCCCTCTCCTTCTCCTCATGCACGCGCGCACACATATGCCGCCAGGCTGCTCCGAAATCGGCGTGGAAGAACCACTCCGGCCGCCGCCGCTCTTCCACGATTCCGGTGAGCACGGACGCCTCCTTGACCTCTCGCCTCTTCCATCCTCTCTAGTTTCTCGTTGCGCATCTCCCTGACTTGATTTCGTCCGTTTTCATACACTGGAGCGAGCAGAGCATCCACGACCGACGCCACCGTCCGCCTCCCCAACTCCGGCGAGGAATACCCGTCGAACCAGAGCTCCCCTGCCGTCATCGACCCCACCATCGACCTCGCCTTGTCGCCCTCTGTCACTAGGTATGCACGCAGTAGCCCCTTCCCCCTATTTTTCCTCGAGCACATGGCCGCCGGCCATGGCGCCACCGCCACCGGCGCTGTTCCGGCTCGCCAGCGCCGCCCTTCTCTGGCCCTTTAGATCTAGGACGTTAGATCAGGATCGGACGGTCCAGGTTAAATCACTTACGCGAATCGGTACGGGCCAATCCTGTTGCGCCACGTCGCCGCTATTTTCTTTATTTCGTCTGTAAATTGCTAAATAGACAGAAAACACTTTGAACTTCAAAAATTCATAACTTTTAAACCACAACACCAAATTTAACAAATTTTATATCGTTGGAAAGCTCTGAACATGTAGTTTAATTTGGCATCATTTGTTTTGCATGTTGCATCTGTTAAAATTGATCAAAATACAGAGAGCCATTTCGGCCATTAAATTCACAACATGACTTTTAAAAATAATTTTAAAGTGATTCCTTTTGCTTAGTGTCAAGAATTATCTCCTCTGTCCAGAGGAAATGACACACGATTTTATTGATCAAATAAATTACAAAAGTACCATTTTTGCTTGTAAACCCTCTATTGTTCAAATATGTTTTAAGATAAAAATTATTGCATTAAAACTTTGCCCATGTTTTCATGCATAAATATAGTAACCAGAGGACTAATAAAATGTTTTAACACCATTTAATAACATCATTGCATTCATGCTTGCATATCATGTTTTCTTGCTTGTGCATAAGTGTTGAAATGTGTTTGATCGTGAATTTGTTTGTTCCTTTAGATTGTGCGGAGTGCAACGCGTATTGTGAAGAGTGTGACTACTACTCTTCAGTTGGCCAAGGCAAGTGACACCCCATAAAAGTCCTACTATTTTTACTATTCTGCATTTAGTGTTTTCAGTAGTATGCATGATAGTTTTATTCCGGGGTATTATATTATGCCATGCTATAAATCCTATGTAGTGTGTAGCCACCCTTATATCCTGTAGATAGCAGCCATTAAACTTGGTAGACTTGCTTAGCTATGCAATGGATGAAAGTTTTACTAGTAGTTGAGTAAGGATAAAAATTCTACTAAGTTTAATGAAACACCTGGGTGGATAGATAAATTGCTTGGTTGGTATAAAGTTGAGTGGCACCTCAGGGCCATGTCCATGGTGGTTCATACCTAAGGTAGTTCTACTATACTTGGGGCCATGGTATGTGGTGGTTTTCACCTGAGGTAGTGCACTTGTGGACGGCCACCCAGGAACAAAGAGGTTTCAAAGTCACTCCATGTTTGGATTAGCTTCCAGTGCAGCCACTAGCTAATATGGGCTCTGGCTTGATTAAGTATGTTGTATGAAACCGGACTGGCGGACAGTAGGAGGATTTTGGGAGCGGTCCGTTACAAAGGTGGATTACTTCTGAAAGATCTCGTCCCAATCCTCTCCTTTCCTTCTCACTAAATGAGTGTCTAGGATGTTTGGGTTGATTGGGTCTAGTGGGGAAAGTGCACACACTCTCGAGAGTTCACAAAACTAAGATCTTAGCCGTGTCCCCGGTCACGGACAATTTGAGCAGCTGGACAAGGAATTGATGGAGATACCTCATCATGCCATTTTCTTAAATAAAATTTTGAAGGGAGAACATGGGAAAGATGGTGCGCTGATTTCTATCAGCGGCACTGAATTGTTTTCAAAAGTGAGAAAATGTCTTTTCAAAAATATAGGATAAAATTGGCTTTGTGCAAATTGACCATAACACCACCTAGCCAAATATACATGTAGTTGATAGGTTGTCAGTTATATCCACATAGGTGTCATTTGCCATCACAAATCAATTGTGCTGACCAGTATAGTTCTGGCTGTAACTCACCGTTGCAGGCACATCAGACGACGAGTAAGGAACGAGTAGGGTCACGAGTCTCCACCCAACATGCATTGCCTGTGGCGCATGAAGAAGATGGAGCTCTCTGTATCAATTTGCTTTCCGCTGTGTGTTTATTTCGGTTTGAGCTAGCTTCGAGCTATGCACCTTGTATCGAACCTTTTTATTTCTGGATCATCGTGTAATGACTTTGACGCTTTGTTATGATATTCATCTTAAAACTGTGTGTGCTAGCAAGTCGATCCAGGGACTAGCACTATACACAGGGGTTGCCACCTTATTATAAAAGGGGGGCCTTTACAATGTTCCGGCGAACCGAAGACTCCACTAGCCAACACAGGTTCCCGTTGCCGAGGGTGTCAACCTGCGCTCCCTTAAACTCTGGAGCGGGGTGACCTAACAGCTTGCTCAACTCGAACAGGTCCTTCTCGAACATCAGCTGGCTGTCCTTCTCAAGCTGAACGAACTCAGTGAAGTGGATCGCCATCTACAATTTTTAAGAAAAATTTTAGGTTAGTGAGGGGTTAAGTGTACAAAATTTTAATCTTTAGTAAGGCATCAAATGAACACAATTTGATCTTAAGAGGATTACAAATGCGCAAAATTTTAAGTTTAATGTGGTGACAAGTAAACAAAAGTTTTAAGATACAGGAAAATGTAATACTTAATGGGAGTTAAGTTTTGCATAAGTAGGGGGATTGAGAGGTAAGCAATTTTCGAAAATATTTTTCTTCTTTATTTTCAGAAATTAGCTTTTGTAACTCCTATCGAACGACCATGCTATCTAAGGTCTCCTAAAGTCAGGATGGCTCTGGTACCAGCTCTGTGGGGACCCCGTTCTAGCTGTCCGAAGTTCCCGATTATGCTTAATCCAATGATCCCGTGATCAGTCTGTCGTTGCGCATAATCCGAACTGAGTATCATAGTTTACATCCATTACAATACCGAATTAAAAGTCTTACAGATACGGTCATACAGACCAAGTCTTACATAGGTGCCTTCATGGGCCACACCAAATTATTCAGCAGAACTAAGGCGTAGTAGAGCGATACATCCTAGCGGCATCAACCCGACAGGCAGCTGACTTATGAAGATCCTTAAGTAGCGTAGTCGACGCCATACTCCTCCTCCATGTAACTCTCCTCGAAACCGGCTAAGACAATAGCCAGGGACGAAGCCAATATGAGTACAATTTGGAATTGTACTCGCAAACAACCCCCATCATGCACATGCACCAGTTTTAATTATTTTCTCAACTTTTATTTATGTGCAACACCTCTATATCTTTGTTGAAGAAGATAAGAAAAGACTAAAACTTTTTCCTCCACAAAACCACCGTGTGGACAATTCTCCAAACTTCCTCCAACTTTCCGACCATAGCCCTTCATGGTCAACCACCTCATACCGATCCGCTGGTATAGTGGAATAAAACGCTTCTCACTCCTTTTCTTTTTAAAACAAAGTTTTTGTAAAACTTGCACATGGTCAGAGGACAGCCTCCCAACTGTCCATATCCGAGGACTCGGCTATTCGAATAGATTTTTACCCTCTGCAGAGGTAGCACGCTTTTCCCACATCCATCCGGTAACTCATCGTGTCAGCCACGTCCCGCCATACCAGGTGTATGCGGAGTTGAGTCACCGACCGTAGCCTGTCCTTTGCTCATGCTAGTATAGGACCCAGCCCTTATGACACTTTCCAACACACTTAACCCAGCCCTTCGGAATCTAAGTGTGAGGACTCATAGTTTTTCCCGGCGGCTTATGGCGGAGCCTTCTATCCTCCACACCAACGTGTGAGGACCCAGGTCAGGGGTAGGTCACCAATCCATCAGGTGCCAAACCATCCCCTCATGCATAACGGAGTCATCTCCGTCGATGAGGCATCCCATAGTAATAAGAGCAAATTATATGACTACGCCCTTGCCCATATGTGGGTAAATGTGGTCGCACAGGTTATCGGCTGGTAGTCATAGTACAAAGACACAATGTGCATTTTTCATAAACAACTCCATTCTCCAAGTTCTCCACTTCAGTACCGACATCTCGGCACACCACAATCCATCTCATGATTTTCAAAAAGGGTTTTGAGTAAACAAAGTTTTGCCCATCCTATAATTTTGATACCATCTCTCTTATATTTCTACATAGGTGGCAAAATAGGTTTTCATAAATTTTGACGAAAGTTTGTAAAATCATGGTTGCTCATGGGTAAACATGTGGATGAAAAGGATGTTCATAATTATGTGCATGATTAGAGAGTAGCTTGCCTTGCTCGACAAAGTGGTCGTGCTCTTGATCTTCAAGTTCAATGAACTCCCCCTCCTCGAGAGTTCCGACAGCGTTTTCGTCTAAGTAGTAAACAAACAAATACAAGCAATCACTACATCTACTCAATCAATCATCACAACAATACAATCTTAAGTGCTCTAAAGAGCCACTGCATACATCAAACAACACACCTTGGTTTCAATTTAATTGAGTTAAACATTATTTTATTAAGTTTTAATTATGGCAGAAACAAGTTGAACATGATTAATTGCACAACTTAAGTTCTGTTGGTCACAAAAATACAAACTAAATTTCTACAGAGAGCTACTGGTGTGTAGAAGACAACACAATTTAGTTTGAATTAATTGGAGTTACCAAACTCCCTACATAAATCTTTCAATCCAGTACCTTAATAATCAAGTTTTAGCTACTGATTAAATTCCATTGCTCACAAAATTAAATCCTTCTAGGGGCAACTAGAGTTGATTAAAAGTGATCTAACAAAATTGGTCCTAGCTCATTTGGATTAACCATTAATTATTTCTACTGGTTTCTGTACAGCAAGGGTTACTAATTTTTAATCTAATACTAAACAATTATGGTTGCTTAATTAATTCTACCAAAATTAGGTAAGCTAGGCTATGGCAGTACCAAGCTAACAAAATTGGTTTCAAGTCATTTGGACTAACAGAGTATCAGAAACAAACAAGTTTGTAATTTAAACCTTCTGTGGCATTTTTAATAATACATTTTTATTATTTGTCTAAATGGAATGAAACCACTTGGGTTGGTTAGCCAATTTCATAAGATTTCCAGAACATTTTGATTCGATTTATTTGGACTTATAGATCTCAAGATATTTTATTTTCAAGTTGGGTCCAGTACTGAATTTCTCAGAGTTTTAAAAATCAAAACCATCTAGCTAACGGATAAAGATTAAATCCCTGACGGGCGGGACCCACGCGTCAGCGACTCAGCAGAGACGTTGCGCGCGCTCTGGATATGTTTAAAAATCTGACAGTGGGCTCCACTGGTCAGCGATACATCTAACGAAGCGGTACGCGATCGTTGATTAGAGATCCAACGGCTCGCAGAGGCCGCGGTCGGCGACGACCATTTCTGGGCTGCGCCACCGTGCGTGCGTCGGGGAGGTGGCCGGAATCTCACCTAGGGAGGCTGGGGACGGTGGAAAAGACAGCGTTCGACGGCGGGGTGCGTGGGGATCCTTCTGGGGTGGGCTGTGCGTGCTGCGGGAGGCCCTGGCGTCGGCAACGTCTGGCTCGGGTTCCTCCGCCGTGCTCCAACTCCGGCGATCCCTGGCGACTCTCCTGTGCATGAACCAGAGGGGAAAAGGGTGCGGGTCAGTGCGGTGGTAATGGTGAGGCGAGAACGAGCCAGGGAGGAGAGGAAGGAGGTGAAACACGGCACGGCCGTGATCGACATCACCTTCTACTCCGGCAGCTCCTGGCCGTGCTTGTCCAGAGCAGCAGAGGCAGCGAGCTCATGGCCGCCCTCCTGGCGGTGCACGAGAGGGCGTGTGGATGAAGTGAGAGGGGTGGATTGGAGTGAGGAGCTGCGGGGTGGCGTGGGGGTATATAAGGCCGATCGCCGGCGCACGGTGCGCTCGGTGTAGGAGGGGTTTAGAGAGGTGGGAGAGCTTGCCATTGGTGGCGGCGCTGTGCGCAGACGGCGTGGGGAGGTGGCAGTTACGGGGAAGGAGACGGAGGTGCAGTGGAGCTAGCAAAGCATGTCTCGGGCGGACGGCGTCCATGGCGAACGGCCGTGAGCCGCGATGGCGTCCAGGCGTCGGCATGATCCACGAGAAACGGCGTCAAGGTGTCGGCGGGGTCGCAAGGTGAGCAGGGGTCGTCAACGTGGTGGTGCACTGGCACGGGGTGCAGAGGAGAGCGCTCTCTCCGTCGATAGCCACGCGCGGCCATGGACGCGGCGAGCTCTGGTTCGACCGACCGGCACGGACGTGCAGAGCCTCTGGGGTGCTCCCCCCTTGCCAATCGAGCGCGGCGATGCAGAGGTGGTGGACGGCGCGGTGCAGCGAGGCCTCGGTGCTCGTCTTCGTCAAGCAGCAGCAGAGCGAGCACGGGCGCGTGCGGAGCTCGCTGGCTCCAATGGCAACGCGCCAAGACGTCGCTTTCACTCGGGTTCTTTGCTTCCAGATGAGAGGAATGGATCAAGGGGTGTGACAGAGGGTGAGAGGGGGAAGAATTTTGCAGAAACTTGCTCGAATTTGAGCTGATCAAATTCGGTTTTGGAGAAGAAATGGCTTCTGCCCGCGAGGTGCTCAACCAAATGTCAGAGCCAAAATCAAATTTGAAATCCAGTGGATTAATTTCATTTTTTGCTTTATTTGGATTTATCAAGGTTTGTTTTCTGGTTTTGGACAATTTAGGTGTGGGATCACCTTGTCTCACTTGGTGTTTTAAAACATAAAGAAGGAAATCAAATTGGGAATTTTGAATTTTGAAACTAATTAATTTAGAGAGATCAAAGTAATAGGAAGAGATTGAGAATGACTAGATTATCTCTTCTCTGAATTTTTGAGTGAGAGAAAAATAATTGTTTCTATTTTGGTTGATTTATTGTCTCGGGTTAATGGAAGTGAGCTTCCCATTTTATTTTATTTGTTTTATTTTGTTTCTTTCAAGTTTTTAATTCACACAACAAGCAAGCAATACAATCAACAAAAGAAGCATGCAGCACTCATGATGCAACTAATTTTTTTTTTTTAATCCCAATTTTTTTTTTTTTACAAGGGTTACAATTTTGGGATGTGACACACAACTTCAAGGAAATGAAGTTGAAAGACGAGTTCACGATCGACGACTCATCCATCGTGCGAAGTGGGACTGAAATTTCAATAAGATGTCCAAAATTCGAGTAATTTCGGTGGGTTCCAACATATAGCTTTTTTTTCTATAAAAAATAAACTTCATTTGGACCAAGTCAAAAGAAACTTTCAGTTTATTAGATTTTTCTAAAATTTGATGATATATTAACGAGAAAACTGATATAAATTCGTAAAACCGGTTGGTCTCGAGATAAGAATCACCATTGCATGTTAACTTGTAATTAACTAATGTAATTACATGATATAATGTAATTTTTTTTTTACAAGGGTTACAATTTTGGGATGTGACAGACCTTCAAGGAAATGAAGTTGAAAGACGAGTTCACGATCGACGACTCATCCATCGTGCGAAGTGGGGGCCGCAACCAAACCTAGCTGCGAGAGGGACTGAAATTTCAATAAGATGTCCAAAATTCGAGTAATTTCGGTGGGTTCCAGCATATAGCTTTTTTTTCTATAAAAAATAAACTTCATTTGGACCAAGTCAAAAGAAACTTTCAGTTTATTAGATTTTTCTAAAATTTGATGATATATTAACGAGAAAACTGATATAAATTCGTAAAACCGGTTGGTCTCGAGATAAGAATCACCATTGCATGTTAACTTGTAATTAACTAATGTAGATAGTAGTACTCACACTCCTTGTCGTGGTCAAAGAAGGCGATGTTGTGAACAAGATAAGCAAGTGTAAAGTGAATCCCCGTCTCCCACCCGTTCCCCTGCTACAGTAGAGAGGAGAGGCGGAGGAAGGCGACTCGAAGTTCTCTTGCTCCCGCCGGCGGATCCGCCGCTCCCCTCCGCCTCCGGTCGCCGTTCCGGCACCGTGAGGTGGGGGGAGCTCCGGCTCTAGCTCGTGCGTGTAGATTAGGTGTGCGTGGTGCCCGGGCGGCGCTGTCGGTGACGGCGGCGATGGCGTTGCTGCGTGGGGCTAGGTCCTTCCCCTCCTGCCACTGTTCCGGCCTCGGCGCCGGGGAGGTCGTGAAGGCGGTTCGTCGGGCGCTCTCCTCCGTCTGGGCTTCTCTGGCCGGCCGTGGCGGCGAGGAGAGAAGCGAGCGGTGGTCGGCGTTCCTTTTTTGCGGTGGTTGTTGCAGGTGGTCTTCTCCGGTGGTTCTGCTCCGGCCGGCCGTGGCGGCGAGCGGAGCGGGCGTCTGGAGGTGGTTGCGTGGTGTTGCTGGTTGGCCTGGGCGGCGGCGGGTCGGCGGGAAGAAGGTTGAAGCGAGGGAGTGCGTGCCTTGGCCGTGCGCGTTCATCGATCTCGGTTTCCGTCGCGTGGCGGCGGGCGGCTCTGCGGTCTTCTTCAACATGAGGAGGTGCTCTCTTCCCTGCGGTCGGCGGTACGGCAACGACGACGGCGCCTAGGTTCTTGGGCTTGCGGCGGTGGATTCGGTTGGTTCTTCTCCAGGCGGCTCAGGGTCCTCTATGCTTGTTTGCTGGGGTCTTTTGTAATTTCTTGTTTTTCTTTGGACCTCCTTGTAAGCTGTACTGAGTTTCCTGAATTATGAACCGGATCCTTTCCTAAAAAAAAAAAGAAGGCGATGTTGTAACAACAGAACCGGATACACCAGTAATCGCGGCGCTTGGGGTCGTACGCGGTGAGTTCCTCGCACCGGACGATGTGGAGGGCCCTCAACGCTCTCTCCTCCTCCGTGTTCCGATCGTCCGACATGATGGTCTTTACAGCTCGCCCGAAGTCGGGGCCGGCTGTTTCTGCTTCAGAATATGGCCTGATGCCAAACATGGCGCGGATCTGGCACGGCAACTTGTCCGCGATCATGTCGGCGACGGCCCGGCACGCTTGGCCGAGCAGGCCTTGGTTCTCTAGTTCTTGGGCGGCGAGGATGTGGTCGACGAGGGTGGCACGGTCGAGGCCGCGGACGAACCCGGCAGCGTCCCAGCCGGGGTCGGAGGCTTGCCGGTTGCCGGTCGCGTGGTTTCGCTGAACAGTGCGTGAAGTCTGCAAATGCCTCTCAACGTCACACTGTTCCCTGAACAGTGCGTGAAGTCTGCAAATGCCTCTCAACGTCCGCGCGCCACAGGCGAGGTCGACGTGCCCGTCGGTCCCGGAGCAGCTGTCTTCGGCATGTCTCACGTATTAAGGATATACTCCCTCCGTTCCAAATTAATTGACTTCCATAAGTCAATTAATTTGGAACGGAGCGAGTAGGTTGTAGGTCTAGTTAGACACATAGGTGGGACGTGCGTGTGTGTGCTGTGTGCTGTGTGCTTGTGTAGTGTGAGTTCCTGTGTGTCCGAACAGATACTTCAGCTTGTATACTTAGAGAAGGCTCTCAAAAAAGTGTGCAGTATCTGTTTCGGCTTGCAAGTTGCAATCCAGCAGAACCGCTTATACTTTTTGGGTGTTGCGGTTAGTGTTATATATTGGAGACAAGTTAGTTAACGTATATTTGCATATGCTCGATGTCAAAGAGTTGTGGGGCTGCGCTCGAAGCAACGTTACACGCAACTCATGCTGGCAGTGGGCTGCTGTTTCACGACCGCGTGATGGTTGAGACTTGTCACTTCTGTTAAGCACCAGAGACTGAGCTGGTGACATACACGTCGTCTCGCCAGCATACATTCTGGAGTTGCTGCAACTCACGTTTTCCTTCAACAAAATTAATTTACAGAGTGAGTCGTCAGACTCGTCACAACATCATTTCAATAGTATTTTGGAGCCCGCACATGGCCCCAAAATTGGGGGGCCAGGATCTTTTTTTTCCTTTTCTTTTTTTAATCCGCGTGAGCGGGGTCTCGAACTCGAGACCTCTTGGCTCTAATACCATATAGAATTGTGTGCACTAGCCATCTATCCATAAGTCCGAACTGATGGAAATGGGCTAGGCAATATATTTATATTCAACACCTCCCTCTCCTCTCTCCCCTATCCCCTCGTTCTTCTTCCTCCCTCTACCCACTCCCCTTACTCACGCAACGGAACCGCCGCCGCCGTCCGTGCCCCCCTCCCACTCCTCTCTCTCCTCTCGCGCGCGACCGCCGCCCACCGTCCTCCCCCATCCCCAAGCCAGCGTCAGCGACGCCGCGCCGACCGCCAAGGTACGCAAAGGAGAAGGCGTCGGCGAGTCTGGACCGGCAGGCGAAGCCGAGCTACATTTAACGAGCAGGGTGCCGGGTTCCAGCGACGAGATCCAGTCGATCGGGGGAGGGGGGGGTTAGAGGATGGTCCGTGGCGGCGGCGGACCGGCAGAGGAGCTGATTTGAGGAGGGCGGGGCAGCGGGGGCAGACGGTTAGGCCGGCGGTGGCGGTGGGGGAACGCTCCTCTTCCTCCTCGCGCGGGCTGTCGGAACGCGTCGCACGGGCTGTCGGAAACTAGCACAGCCCCCTGTATAGGCATATAGGCTTGGCTTCCTTAAAAAAAGGCATATAAGCTTGGCAAAGACCAGTACGAGAAGTTGCGCTCCCTGCAGCTGGGAAGTGCAACATGGGAATAAGGGACTCCGACGCACTTCAGTTTGGAGCATCTTGGTCGCTTGGATGAACCTGCGACGCAACAAGCGCCCTGACCTTGACCTCCCGTCGACAACTTCAAGGAGGACGAGATCGGTCAGCGCAAGAGAAGGGTATGTCATCCATCCCATGCGCCCACAATTTTTTTTCCCTTCCTTTCCCCCTCTCATCCCGAGCAATTGAAGCTTGTTTCTCGGGGGAGAAGGGCGTTTGCAATCATAATTGAAGGAATTTCCGTAGGATCAGTAATCAAGATTATGGTTCAAGCAACCATAGCAGTATCGTAAGCTAAACATAAATAAAGCAACTGTTTCTTGGATTGTGACGCTGCAAATGTCTGAACACCGGTGTGCAGAAATCACATGGCATAAGTAATGAAGTCAAACAATGAATGGCATCCCAAATCTGTAAATTGCAAAGAACACTAAATAGTTTTGTTGTTAAATAAGCACTATATGCAATCAGGAGTTAAATATGGAAGATTCTTAATTTATCCAATTGCTATGTACAGTATTATGACATGCATATACACAATAACTGTTTATTAGTTCATTTTTTTAGTGAGATATATAGGGCCCCATCTTAAATTTTGGCACAAGCCTCGTATTTTGTCGGGCGACCCTGCCAGCTGTAGAAAACTATCTTGTTCAAGCAAGCAATACGAAATAGTATGGGGCTAGACTGTTCGGAATACGAAACTTGTTCTTGCCCTACTCAGACTAGCCACAATGGGGGTATCATAGCTAGTATCATGCATGCCATGTTGGCAAAAAGATGACATGGCACTGCAATTAATGAAGAGAGAGCTAATAGTGGTATCATAGATAGATACCGTAACATAACGGATTCCAATGCAATATGAGTCTACAACCTAATAAATGCAGTGTTATATGATACCACAAATATGTTACTACCCATTGTGGAGATAGTAACATAGACTAGTATCATGTGCATGATACTAGTATATGATATTCCCCATTCTGACTAGTCTCAGACAAGGTAGGGGTATTGCGATGTAGCTCCAAAAAGTCACGTATCGGGGTCGGATACATTCGGATACGGATATAGATACGTGAAGATACGTATCCCATACGTATCGGGCGATTTTCCATTTTAAAAAAATAATAAATTAAATCGGATACCTGGATACACCATGGATACGTTAGGGGATACGGGAATACCCTAATCCCTCGTTTTATACACCGACACTGCAGATCGCCAGCCACCTCTGTTGCGGCACCGCCGGACCTGAGAAGAGACATAGCCGGCGAGCAGCCTCCCGTGGCCTGCCGGCCGCCGCACTGTGCAGTGTGCACGCAGGCGGCAGGTCAGTTTCCCTCCTCCCAGTTCTCCACTTTTTCGGCGTCCGTCGTCCTCCGCCTTCCCCATACGCATGCCCACCGGCGGATCTGTTGCTGGCTTGTTTTGCTCCACCGCTGCCTTAGCGCCTTACTCACTTACTGCTCGCAATCTAGTTCCTTAAGATTAAACTTGCCAAGTAGAAAAATAGAAGTATAGATTAGATTACTGGACACCTCGATAATTGGATACATGCTTGCAGGTCAGCAATAGCCAGCACCGGTAGGACTAGTGGTTCTGGTGTTGGAAGCACGAAGCACTGCCGATGACTTTGAATGCAGGCAGCAGTGAGAACCAACTGCAGTCTAGATGTTGAATGCTTTTCTTGTGATTCTCGTAAAAAAACCACTATTTATATATATTATTAATTTATTAAATATATATAAACGTATCCCCGTATCCATGTTTTTGGAAAATCGGCGTATCCCCGTATCGCGGTATCCGTATCCGTATCCGTATCGCCGTATCCGTGCATCCTAGAAGAGCTCACCATGGCCGCACACATTATTTGCGGAGTAGCTCGTAGCATCACTCCCCACCGCGTCTGGCTCCAACCACAAGACCACCACGACGAGCAGAAATACCATCGGCAGCCACCGGATCTAGCCTAAGAGACCCTGGGATTTCCTCCTGGCAAGAATCCAAAGACAAGCACAAGGCCTAAACATACGACAACAGCTTACTTCACCTAGCATATACACTACAAGCTCCGGTGCCTTCCCTTAGTCCTTCCCCGTTGGCATCGCCAGCAAGAATGGCCTCAGGGCACGAGCAGTGGAAGCAGTGGCTTTATACTGCCTCAGTACAGCCATCTAGGCATGGAATTATGAAGCTATAGCTAGTTGTTTTTACACCCAAAACCAAGAACCTATTTTACGGGTGAACCACGGGTATTTTATCCAATAATAAGGATAAAGCGGCTTCCGAAGATATCTAATCCAAATAATGCCCCGTATGTAGTGAGCTCAGCAAAGTACATGTGGCCATCCCTCTTGCCTCCTTTTCCCTCTCTGTTTCCTCTCAATTTCATTCTTTTCTCTGACGAAGAGGCAAGCTCCTCTGCAGGCCACAACTTCACTTTTGAGGCTATTGCTTTTCTAGCTTTGGGACATCCGAAGCTACGTGGACCTGCGGGGCAGTAGGTTGAAGCATACCGTTGGCCATGCCCTCAGGTCGGCCTGGCTCACCAGAGATCAAACTAGGAAAGGAGGAGAGAGAAAGTTTGGGATAGAATCTGAACGTACGTACTTGATCTTCCACTCGATGTTCATGTCGTACCGGCTCGCCTCCTCCTTGGGCACCACTAGCTCAGCGTCGTTCAGGCTTTGCAGCACCACCATCGTCCTCTTCTTAGTTTCTTCTTCGTCGAAGTCCATGACCACAGCCTGGTCGCCCGCCACCTCTTCCTCCTTGACTCTCATCGTGTCATCCTCCATTTGGACTGGTTTCTCCTGTTTCTTCCTTTTTTTTTTTTGCTCGCTCGCTGTCATCGGAAGTTACCCACGGCGATTTGATATTCCTTCCTTCCCGTGCGCACGCTGCCAAGGTATTTGATGATACATCCATTGTATTTGTTGTACACATACTGATGGCTGCTCGTGTTCGTCTCCGTCAGGGTGTGAGAATTACTGGCAGGAAGTGTGCTTCCAATTTCGTATGTTCCTTGTTAGGCTTAATTCATTTAGTGACCAGTGCTTCTCTGGTACAAGCAGCAGCGCGACACCACCTACCTCAATTGGGCTTGATCTGTGGGCCGGATGTACGTATCTACTCCCTCCGATTCATAATAAGTGTCGATGATTTAGTTACTAAATCATCGACACTTATTATGGATCCTAGGAAGTACTTATCTGTGTGACTGTGTGGGCCTACTGGAATGCAAAACTAGTGATCCCAGGAGTCAATATCAATCACCACAATACCAATTCACTATTAAGATAGCATTTCGGTAACATTAATACAGTACTCAACTTACTTAATTGTCATTGTGAACAAGCACAACAAGAATTAAAAAAAGGTAAATTCAGCCATTCCGTATATAAAGAACACAAAAAACAGTGGACATTTTGTCCTTGAATGCAGCAACTTACAATGAAATTGCCAAATCAATCTCCAACAAGTAATAGAGTGATGGATGACCTCTAAAGGTAAATAAGTTCCACATATATTTACTATTGAAAGGGAGTTGGTGCCCACAGTCCATCCCACTTTCCATTCCCTCTGCACGATTCTATCAACTATTGTGGACCGTAAGATCTATTCTATCTCCGATCAATGCCCAGCAATTCTTTGCGTCCTTTTATAATAAAAAAAAGGCCTAGCAATTCTTTCAGGGGAAAAGCGTAACACGGTTCTTTATATTTGAGTTCGATTACTAAAGGCTTGCACGTCGGTGTTCGTGGTTGGGTTGACTTATCAATTTTGCTAGGCTAGTTATCTTTCTAATTCTTTTTTTTTTTTTTTTGCGGGTAAAACCAGATCTTTATTGAGCAATAGGACTTACCGACTGTTCCAGTTCCAGTTCCTGAACAAGAAAATCAGGCCCTGAACCGAACGTGACCAAAGTTTCATGTTCTATCCCTGCCCAATTGGCAAGGCAGTGGCTAGTCCTAACCTGCCCATGATCTACTTTTACAAACTTAGAGTCTAATAGAATTAGCTAGATTCTTAATATCAAAGACAATATGGAGAAAAGGTGAAATCTTGTGACGCATCCTGAGGTGCCGCCACCAGCTGCGAGCAGTCCGAATCAACGATAATCGGCAACGCACACTATTGAAAAGCCAGGTTTAGGCCTTCCGAAGAGGCCAATAATTCAGCTTCTAGCGCTTCTTCACATGACGGGAGGAATCTGCAAGCCGAGAATATAATAGAGCCTGACTCGTCCCGAAGAATCATGCCTATCCCTGCCGCCCATCTTCTTTGCGAAAGGAACCGTCAATCGACAAATTCACCCAGCCAGCCGGTGGTCTCTCCTAGGGCTTACCTGTATCATACAATGGTCGTTTACCCTTTAAGACATGATCTGTAGGAGAGGAGATTACAACCATGCCAAAGCCACTAGACCGACGCCTTCAAGGGCGCGGTACCAACAAGCGCACCTAGTCTACTCTGGCACCGGCCTATGCCTGCACGTCGCCCACATCCTCCACTCCTCGACGACGGCATCAAGAACTACCCCTACCGGCGAGATGTGGCCCTGAAAAACTCGCGCATTGCGCTCTAACTGTATAGCTCGTAAAGTCAGCAAGATTAGCGAGTTAGCAGTCTTCTGATCTGCAATAAGAATCTCTTTGATCCTTCAAGAGATGGCAAAGGCTTATCATGAGTAATTTCGTTCCTAGCATACCAAATCCTCCATGCCACGAGCATTGTGTTGTCAATCACCCCTGATGGATTTTCAGCAGAAGGGCTTTGAACCAATTATGTGACATGATCCGGAAGTCAACCTTTCTAATTCTTGAAGACCAGGGAAACCTGCCGCATCAGATCTAGTTTACTCAACAGTTGATGTTAAGCAGGTAGAAAATATGTACAAAGGAAAACAAACTTCAGTCAGGCGTTGCGAGACGGTTTCTCGTCTCGTCGTCTGTAGATGATCTGCCCGCGCTTGCCATCGAAGACGATGATGGTGCCGCTGGGAGCTGCACATCCGGTTGCCGTCTCCCTCTCTCCCACTGTAAGACAATTAAGTAAGACAGCGCGCCGACGATGCATCTCAAGACCACGCCATCACCCAGCTCAATCAGTCGATGTATACAAATTCCAGCGTCATCCTGTTTGGCAATGTGTACAAATTGATAAAATAAACGGCCGTCCATAGACCTGTACATACATATCTGTAGAGTTGTGGCTTGTGGGTGTAAGGGTGTTTATTGTAAACATTGGTGTTTTTTAATTGTATCCCCTGTTTTGGCGTGCCCATATTTTGGGCTCTCTCTGGATCGTTGTTGCTTGCATTACTATGCTTAGATTACTTGACTAACATCATGTCTGACTTGCCATCTACGAGTAGTTGATTACTGGAGTAGTATTTATTATTGTACGTGTCGGCATCTACGATCCACTTGCTCCGCAGTGGTTGAAACCAGGCAGGACTTGTTAAACCAGATGAGCGAACACGGTAGAAGTTGGGCGTTTTTGGATTAAGAAGTTTCCGTATGAACTTTTATATGTTCTACGGTGGAAAATAAGGATGGCAATTTACCCATAGATACGGGTACCCGCAGATACCGTACCCATACACGGAGGGTATGGACACATTTTCATATCCATTGGCAGTACCCATATCCTACCCGCCGAGTCGTGGGTAGCGTATGGGTACAGTCCTATATCCGTGGGTGTACCCCTACCCTACCCATTTAATCGTTTATACTAACATATGGACCCTTAGAATCTCACTCTATGCAGCCCAACATCCCATGCACCAAGCTAGTAGCGCAAGGGGCACGTTGTGTTGGCTACTGGCCGGTAGCTTCTCCTTATGTTGGATGATGGGTGCCGAATGTTACCTTTTGGATGAAACTATGCAACCTGACCTTTTGATTGTTATTTCTTACTTGGTCGTATCGTCATTTGATGTATGTTATTTTCTAAGCTTGTAACTATGTGGTCGTTAAGTTTCCATGTGACCCCGTTACTCGGTTGACTTACTAGATATGACCATGAGATTGTGATTTCCAAAGTTAGATAATAGTCATGTTCATCTACTTGTTGTTGAGTTGAGATAATTGATTTTTTTTGTTAAATTAATGTGTTACCGAACGAATGTAACTGTGAACAATTTGTGTACTATTTGATCTACCCAACGGATACCCAATGGGTATGGATACCCGCCGGATATAGGTATGGATATACCTTCATCCCCGTGGGTAAAGCGTATGGGTAGAATTTTATACCCATATACTATATGGGTATGTTATGTATTGCTCTACCCTGTCCATACCCTACCCATTGCCATCCTTAGTGGAAGGGAGAGTCGGGTGATGTTTACACCAAGGGCCGGGATGGACGCCTTATAAACTATTGAAGGGCATCACAAGCCAAGATGTCGATGATTTCATGGCTTGTATTTGAACTTTGAACAAGTAGAACCTGAATAGATGTTGAGGACACAACTTGGAGTCCAATCAAAGTACATGTGCAAAAAAGTATCCAACAAGTTACAAATATATTACTCTTTGTAAATGTTAGTTCTACTTATCTCCCATTTTGACATGTGGCGTGTGCCATATTATGACAAGTATTGCATGGATGGGAATTTTAGTGGGATTTTCTCTTCCGGGATCGGTAGGATATTTATATGCATTTTTCCATATTCAAAACTCAAAACAAAATATATCTTTCGATTCTTTCATCTGAACTTGTCAGGTTTTGTAGTTATAGGTCTCGCGAGGGTAGGAATTAGAATTGTGCGTATAGCAATCATGCATTTAAAAAACTGAAGAAATTTGAACTTTTATTGAAAAAAGGGGCAGAGTGATTGAAGTTTCGCTCTAATCGATGAATTAGGAGCACAATTATCATCAAGACGATTTTGACAAATTTTGAGATAACCTAGGTTGGATTTAAAACTTCTGAAAAAATCTGGAACATTTCGTATGATTCATCACAATGACATAATATCATACATTCATATTTAAAAGGAATTTGAATTAAAATATGAACTCCTAAAATAAAGATAATCAATAGCATTCAATAAATAAATAAATATAATGATAATCAAATAGAAGAATATCTCATTGATCTCATATGCATGTCTCGCCCGAGAAGATCTGGCCCTAGCGAGTTCATCGGGCTAGGGCTGGGTTGTTCTGCACCCCTAGATATTGCCTTCTTCGGATATGCGTCCATCCCCTCTTCTTTGTGTCACCGGAGTGGTTGACATGTCCATTGTTTGCAGCGGTTGGATGTGGGTCGTCCCCTATGAGGTTGGAAGTCGTGAATCATCTCCCTTCGTCGTGACCTAATGCTCATGTAGCATCTTCGTCGGCTTATGTAAGGGACGATCTGAGCCTATAGTGGTGTAGCCTATAACACTTCTTGCTAATGGAAAAAAGGGAGGGTTAAATGTGGGTGATGTTCTTATTTTGCCTGAGGGATTCGAATTAGCGCCGCCTGACCGTATTTTCCCTGAGTTGAAAGAAAAGATAGGAAATCTCTCTTTTCAGAGTTATCGTCCCGATAAAAAAATATTCTTGTGATAGGCCCTGTCTTTCAGATCTGATCCTACTAGTTCAAGAATGTAGCTCATAACAACATTAGATGCCCAATTCTTCATGCTTCCGTTTCCTTGAATGTTCAGGGCATTCTACTCCTCTCTGTAATCTGTTTCTGAGCTCAATAAAACCGGTCACTTGCCCTCACCTTTAAAAAAAAACTTTAGTTCAAACTTACCATTCTAGAAAAAATCAAACTTAAAAGTATAATTATTATTTTCTTGTGTGTGATCGACACGGCCTTTACAGCTAGTCAGGAAGCTAATTCTTCTATACAAATGCAATTTTTACCACGTGTGTTGCCTAGGTGGGTACTTGATGAGTTTTTGGTTTCTCATCAAATATATTCTACTTGAGCTCGTTTTACAAACATATAAGTTTGCAAATTTACAAAATTAGCAAATATTGTTTTCATCTGCAAAGAGCGTACTACTTAATATTTTGAAAAGTCAAACTATTTCAAGTTTGACCATGTTTATACAAAAATATACCAATATTTATGAATTGAAATAACTATGTAAAGAAAATATATTTCATCATAAATCTAATGGTACTAATTAGTCGGAGTAAATGTTGGTGTTTTTTGTCATTTTGTGTTGTGGGGAAGGTGATTCTTTGTCTAAGCACAATCAAAGATTGACTTTTCAAGAAAGCCAGAATTACGCAATTTCTAGGACGGAGGGAGTATGATTTCAAACTTCTAGGACAAACGCCTGAGACTACAGCTAGCTAGCTAATAAATCTAACCAAATGCCAACTTACACAAGACAAGATGCAATTTTTAATTTTTGGGCTAGCTGGTTAAGCCATCTGCCGGCATCTGCGCGGCTAGCAACTGGCTGGAAAAAGGTGTATGCAGGGGCGGTCTGGACTTGGTAGTTGGCACATCTTGATGCGACTTTGGAATTCTGTATAGAAAACACAGCAAGCCAGAAAGGGAAGCCTCCTCCCAACTCACAAATCGCAATACGCTCTGGACGTGCCCTCCGCAAAGCTCGCCGCCGTCGATCCCCTTACGCGGCGCCCGCCTCATCTTCTGCTCTTCTAACGCCACTGCTCAAGGGAGTAGATGATATGAGCTGAAGTGCAGAAGGAAGGACGTGTACCCGAAGGTTTGTCTATTGGTTTCTTCCTCTTTTTCCTCCTTGGTACAAGTATTCGGTTTTTTTCTCGTTTCTCAGTTATTATTGTTGTCAGGTCGGCGATGGCTAATGGTAGTGAAGCTGCTGGGAGCTAAAGGAAGAAGCATACAGTCACGGCTCACAAGCAAACTAGTTCATGCCACTCTGGCTGATCAAGATCTGATTCCATCTCCGAGAGGGTAGAAGGAACAAGCAATGTCCGTGTCTGCTGTTAACACCGTGCTTGGGAGCGTGGGCAATCTGGCTGTGCAGGAAACCAAATTCATATGTGGAGTTACACTTGAAGTGGCCTCCTTGAAAGATGAGCTGATGCGGCTGCAGGGCTACCTCAAAGACGCGGACAGCAAATGGAGATCAGGAAATGCAAGGGTTGCAGTATTGGTCACCCAGATCAAGGCCGTAGCTTATGAATGTCAGAATATCATCGAAGCTGCAGATTACATGGAGAAGAGAAACAGACTCAAGAAGGGATTCATGGGTGCTATCTCAAGGTATGGTCGCTTACCGAGTGACTTGGTCAGAATTCATAAACTAGGAGCTGAAAATCAACGTGTAAAAATGAAGCTCGATGCAATATTTGAAAGCGCAGGCCATCTCAAAATTGATTTGGACAATAGTGTCGTAGTTAGTGGCCAAGTTGAAGATGAGTTAGCACAAGGTTACGGTCTTACGAAGAAAGATGTGGTCATGGTTGGTTTTGAGGATGAGCACAAAAAAATAGTGGATGTATTAGTTGGTGGAGGAGACATGCTTAGTGCCGTCTCAATAGTTGCAATGGGTGGGGCGGGGAAAACAACATTGGCTAAAAAGGTCTACACGTCATCTACAGTAAAACAACACTTTGAGGCAGTTGCTTGGGTGACTGTATCTCAAAAATTCAAGGGCATTGACTTATTGAAGGATATAATGAAACAGATTATGAGGAAAAATTATGGGTCAATTGAACATATGCAAGAGTATGAGGTCGGAAAGAAGATCAATGGTTTTCTGTTGCCAAAAAAATACTTAGTAGTCTTGGATGATGTGTGGGAAACAGATACATGGGAGCAAATAAACAGAACGGTTCAAGCCTTTCCAGATGCAGCTAATGGAAGTAGAGTACTATTAACAACGCGAAGCAAAGATGTTGCAGGTCATGTTGAAATGCCTACACATATTCATGTTCTAAAGCATCTAGACGAAGAGAAAAGTTGGGAACTCTTTAGTACCAGAGCTTTACCACCACACAGAATGTCTAGTATCAAGAATTGCGTGAAAACATTTGAAGAACTAGGGAGAAATCTTGCAAAGAAGTGTGATGGTTTGCCACTTGCACTTGCCGTCTTCGGGAGCTATCTGTCGAAGAATCTAAATATACAGGCATGGTCCGATATACTAAAGAGTTGGCCATCATCCAAAGACGTAGACATGATGCGTGAAATACTAGCTCGCAGTTACAAGGACTTGCCAAGTGAATATTTAAGGTCTTGTTTCCTCTATCTTGCTGCTTTTCCTGATGATTTCGAAATACGTGTGTCCGATCTTATTGAATTATGGATAGCAGAAAGTTTCATTCCACATACAACAAAGCATAAACTAGAAGAAACAGCACGCAAGTATGTAACTGAGTTGGCTCAAAGAAGCTTGGTCCAAGTTGTGCAAAAAGGCAAGACACCTAGACTGATACAAAAAATAAGGGTCCATGACATTTTGCGTGACTGGTGTATAGAAGAAGCAAGAAAAGATGGTTTTCTTGATTTGATCGACAAAACTGCAGGTCAGCTTCACTTCCTCTATTTTTAATAGTTCAATCATTTTTGTGGTACATTGTTTGTTCGTTTTTTGGGATATATATTTACTGACTAACATGTAGATGCACTCTATGCTATACAGACCAAGTTGGTGCACCGTCTTCTGATACCGTTAGATCCTATCGTTCCTCCCTTCAGAACTCGAGTGGTCAGATTGTGCAGGCAACACTTAATCTCCGAACCCTCTTTGGTTTTGAAGCTTTATCAATATCCTTAGTTGAGCTGAGATTTCTAAGAGTTCTTCACATCGAAGAATCGGCCTTAAAGGATTTCTCCAGTGCGATTGGTGTATGCATTCACCTAAGATGCCTTAGGTTGAGAAGATGTTCACGTGTGAGGATTCCTTCTTCAATTGGAAAACTCCTTTACCTTGAGACAATAGATCTGAGAGGCACAAATTTGGACGCATTAGTGCCAAAATCCCTCTGGGATATCTCTGCTCTAAGGCATGTTTACCTTAGTGGGGGGTTTTCTCAACCAAATGCAAGGAGTGTGGTGCAACATAAAGATCTCCAGACCTTACACTTAAAATCTTACACTCAAGACATGGCAACATTTCTGGGCCAAATGACGCAACTTGCTACTTTTTCGGTATTGAAATTTGTGGCGCCGGAGGGGATGATGACTATGTTTGCAAGCATGCCTCACCTTGTTTCCATTTCCCTCGGTTGGTTTAGTAGGATCGAGCGTTACGACCAGAGTTACAGTGAACCGGATAACTTTAAACATGACCCCATGCCGATGTTGGAGACGCTTCCATGTCTTGTCGTCCTGAAGTTAGAGGGGTATAGGGGTCAAATCATGTCCTGCACTGCGGATGGGTTTCCTCGTTTACAACACCTAGAATTTGCAGAATGTTCCGTTCAGGAGTGGAGGATGGATGAGGGGACAATGCCAATGCTCTCCCACCTGTTAGTTTGGCGTTGCCAGAACATGAACCCCCTCCCTGGGTGGTTGTTGCTCCTTCCCTCCCTCAACTACCTGGAACTGGCTGATACGCGCATGTATTCAGAACGTTCTGACATCACATGGACGGAGCTGCAACGGAAAGGATGTGAGGTAACTATGCTCCTGCCTTTCTGTAAAAGAAAATAAAATCCAATGATGTATGTGTAGTTTCAGCATCGATAGCTCCAAGTTATTTTCTTGTCTGCTGCAGGTTCACGCCAGTCAGTGGCGGATCCAGGGGGGGGCGAGCGGTGGCCAGGCCCCCCCTATGCCTCGGTCACCCCCAACGTAATGCAGCAGGGGCCACTATTAGTTATACAATTATCCTTGGTAATTAGTACAAAGCCTAATCCTATTCGTACCCGGCCGAGCGACTGTACACTGTAGATTGGGTGGCCTGCTGAATTGATGGGCCAAGCCCAAAGCACGTACGTGCCTAAGGTCCCAGGGAAAACGGAATCCCTGCATTTGATGGATTGACTTCCTGTACTAGGCGCACGACGCCACGATTTCATCTCCAATACATCGATCTCCGCCTGTGACGCTCCCAGCCGCACTGGTTCCGATTTAGCATCATCGCCGCCGCCGCGCCGCCAGGCCACGGCCACACGAATTTAAGGGTCGGTGATTAGTGAAGCCATTTCCGCTCAGTTGTCGCCGGCGCCGATGAGTGCGACCTGCCGCCGTTTCGCACGCCACTCGTTTCAACCTTCAAGGTATTACTGTACATGTACGCACTTCTTAAAGTTTATTCATTGGTTATTTTCTACAAGTAGAGTTGCTTGTTTTCCGATTCAAACGAGTGGAAATGTAGCTTTTCTTAGTTGCAAATAATATATTGCTACAATTTGATATATACTTCATATATTCGTAATAATTGATATATTTTGGCCTCTATCATCATGCTCATCTCTTGGACCATTCGGAGTGAGCTTAATGCGCAGATATTCCGACACCACGCCACCCTTCCAAATATTGTCATAGCCAAGATAATAGAGGAGGCCAAACTTTAGGGAAAAGCGGGGGCGAAATTTTTGAGTTATGTAATTCCGGAAGATTAGACTTTTGTGCATTAAACTGAAAACTTCTAAAAACTCTCTTCTCTATTAATGAAAATGGCAAATCTTTTGCCACGGTAAAAAAAAGGTTTGATATATTTTCATGTTATGGTCAATGTCTTGCTCGGCCCCCCCCCCCCCCCCCCCCCATGGTTAAATCCTGGATCCGCCCCTGACGCCAGTATTGTATTTTTTCATGAACTTCTTCAAACATCCAGCTTCTGCCCCTTCTCGTTCAAGACATGAGCAAGCCTGTATATGCGTTGATCTCTCTCGAATGTGTTTTTTCAAATGTAATAATCAAAACGAAATGGAGCGCCGGCCTAACCTGCATGTGCTTCAAGAGAATATTATGATGTATCTATCTGTATGCATTTCGGATTTTTTTGTTACACTATGGATTTATTTGCACTTACATGTATTTATTTCTGATTAGTCATATGTTGAACAGTGACCGAGCACTAACTATTCTCAACTCTTGTGATGCTAGATGCTCAATACAAAGTCTTAATTAAATTCAGTTGTCACTGGTTTTTCTTTGTGTTTCGCCTCTTTATTCAGTTTCTATCTGGGTTGATGTGAAGAGTATGAGGAATTTGTTTCTGCGAACCGTATGCTACCATATGAATTCAGACATTCTACAGTCTGAACGCACTCTCAGGTCAGTAGTACATTATTTCAGCACAAAATCTTGTTCAATGACTAGAACATCTTTTCAGTATCATGTCCAGAACCGCAGACAGACCCATTCCCTCATCTAGGCAATAAATTAATGGTTGCTACACTGAAACAACGAACAAGTCTATCGGTCGACCGAAGTTTTCCTTTCATTTTGTTATAAGAATAACTGGTTTCTCCGCCTTTATGGGTCACGGAGAACATCTGCACCAGCTCGCACATCTGCTATCGAGACTTGCTGTTGTTCTTCCTCTCTCTCGGTCTGTGTCGTCATTCGCCACGGAGGATATATATAATGTCAAAAACTACTCCAAGGATACTCACAACCAAATCGTTTAAAAAAAGAAACAAAAAGACAAGACATTACTGGAATTTTTGGGCTTTAAACACATGAAGGAAATCAATTTCCAATAGAATGATGATTTGTTCCACGAGCGTGGCAGCTTCTATCAACTTAGTGTTATTTGTGTTCCACTATAAAAATATGAATTGTTTCCCCCCTGGACGCTGCAATAAGACTAGGAGAAAACCAACATGGTCCATGGGGTGTGGGGCCTCAAAACATTGAGTTTACGCTGAATTACGGCTTTAAAATCCACAAGCAGAGCCCATTGATAATCTTACGGTCATAGTGTGAGTTTACCTTCTGTATTTGCTACCAGGTCCTCTTCTATACTCAAGCAAAAAGACTTGCTTTTATGGATCCTTAAAAAAAAAGACTTGCTTTCTGAGGAATCTTGCTTTCTATGTCCCATGGTTTTCATCCCAGCTGTGATCACAGCAAAACAGCAACAAAATACAACTCATGTTTTCCTTCAACAAGATTATTTTTAGAGTGAGTCAGTCACAACATCATTTCATCAGTATTTTATTTTGCCACTTGGATGCAACAACACACAGGAAACGGCCAAACAAATCTTCTCTTCACACACAAAATAGATGATCCCAAACTCATAAACCTTTGAGTCTGTCACCCAGCCTGACTGCAAATCCAAAGCAAGGCCAAACAAAATCCAACTCAACACAGTATTTACCACAAACGTTAACTTCCTTCCTCTCAAAATTGGGATCATCTTCTTACACAGGATGATCATTTCAATATAACCATGTACCTGGAACCAAAAAGATTTGCCAGCTGGGAAAAAAATGTGCATATATTCTTTTATACACAAAGCCCGTCGCTAACGGCGTTCGGCCTCTGTTCTTGTTCACACAGCTGCATCCAGCTTAAGTTAATTTATACAACAGGGACCCTTTAAGCCGGACAGGGAGGCGCAAAACGAAAGAGATGGATTATGAGATGCAGTAACAGCAACCAAACCCACATGGCTCCAATCATCCCATGATTTTCTGTAAGTACTGCCCGAGTTCATTTCATCCACCCGCAAAAAGAAACGCCGATACCTGCAATTATGCAGCTGCCAGGTTTCTCCAAACGGACAGGGCACGGGGTCATCACACCGATGACATGCCGCGCTCTCGAGCTCATGCCTCTAGCTGTACATATTAGAGGTCAAAATAAATATGCTCCTCCTATATCGCTCTACGCAGCTCAGCACCATGTCTGCATTTGATGTAGAAAGCACCAGCCAAGATATGAAGGACATAGGATATTTCCAGAAAGCAGCAATGATGGTCAGCATTTCTGTGCAAGCGTTGGGGTACCACCGCCACCCCGTAGCGAAAGCAATGGGCCACCATATAACCTCTTGCCAATAAGCGCAGGGTCCATGAATAGTACCACAACAGTAATATCATCATGGAAGTGTCTCCTGACCCCACGGTCAATCTTCTTCAAGTCTGAGTACCTCATCTCCCTCTTCTTTGCTGCCTCTCGTAGAGCTGCTTTTATTAGCCTTCTCGCAATACCCTGAAAATATTTTTTCCGTGATGTTTAGCAACCAGCAGCGGTTGACAACTGAGCTTGCAGAGCATGCACCAACTCAACAAAAGGGAATTAAATTTGCGTTAAGTACCTTCGTCCTTTTAAAATGCAAGGTTTACTTATTTAAAAAAATTCATAATGAAGGTGCTTCGTGAGCAGAGTGCTTTGTCCAGGGCAGACATTCAGGTATTTCATTAAAAAAACTTAAGAGGCATATACTGAGAAGTCAAGCTATGCTCGAACCGTCAAAATGATGGCACCCATTGCATTGGTATGTCCACCACAAAGCAGGGTATAGACAGGAAGCTTAGAACAAATGAACCAGGGGACAAAACATGCCATGGTTTCAACAAAAACCAAAGGAATGATGATGAATTGACTCACTTAAGAAAATGTCTTAATTAAACTGTGAACTGAGGCAAACGCATTGCGCAGCTAACCTGGTTTCAAAAAAAAAACTCAAGGACTGCTTCTGCGAAAATAGATTATACATTGACGGAAGATTAATTCCGCTGGACGTAATCTATGTCACAGAAACTCCAAGGCAATGCAATAAACTGTGCAAACCAGAACAATTAAAGGTTGTGGAATAAAGGAGAGTTGCTCCGAATGGTTCTTACAAGTATACATGTTTTGACAAAACAACTGGTGTCATATATTTTTGGCTAAACTTCCATAATATAAGTCAATCCTGAAAAGGAAGTACATTTCAGTATATTGCAAAAGAATAATATAGGAGAAAGTGCGGAAGATCATCTTACATTCCGAGTGAAGAGTTCACTATATCCACAGCTTCCTGATTGCTCAAGTGCTCCCATAGTCCATCAGAGGCAAATATAACAAACTGATCTTCTGCACACAGTCTATGTTCTAGTATAGATGGTTCTGACAAAGAATCGGTTTATGGAAGGGTCCTGGTATACGGAACCGTGCCAAAAGAGGTTCGCGGTTGAATTCTGAACTTTTTAGATAGGCATCGCCAATTGATCTGGAAACCTGAACACAAACAAAAGGACAGAGCATGAGTATTTTTGCCAATACGCTAAAAGTCAGCAATCATGGAACTTTGTACAGAAGAAATGACTTGAGCAGCAAATAATCAAACATCAAGTAATCTCCTGAGCCAAATTTTCATCAAGAACTTCTAGATATCTGATAGAATACAGCAAAATGAAATACCTGAATAATTCCTTTCACGCGCCAAACGTTGTGCTTCAGGACAACAATCCGCGGATCATCTGGGTGTAACTGTCTTAGTTCATCCCTTACAGCCTGAAAGCTCGCGTTATGCTCGGATGACAGCTGAACGGCCTTGATATCTCTGCCACCCCTTTTGACTCTCCCGAGAACAGCCCGAGAATCCCCAGCATTTGCTATGTAAAGAACTCCTTCGTTGATGACGCCAACCAAACAGCACGAACCGACGAGGCGATCTGCGGTTTGATGAGCCATTGCTTCCTTACATGGTTCAGAAACCCCTCCTCCGTGGCGGCATAGGTTTTGCGTATGACATCGGCCGAAATGGCTTGCTGCTCCGTCGCGAACTCTGCAGTGAAGCAAATAATCAAGCAGTTGTGAGTAACAAAGTAGTAAATGACAGTCCGATTCATCTAAAACATAATAAGTTCAGTGAACCAGCATCTAGGATGAGGTGCCACATTCTAAGCAATCATGCAACTACACAGTCAACATGATCATTCCGTGACTTGGAGCACCAAGACTGCATCCTTACTCTTTAGATGGTCGAACAAAGTATCGGCGATGAACCGTGCGGTCTCCGGCCCCCCATGGCCATCATAGACGCCGACGAACATCCCACAGGGCCCTGCCGCGGAGCCCTGCGCGCCTCCATCGACAACAAAGGGGCCGGCCTTGACCTGGCTCCCATCCTCGAGCAGATTGTTGGCCTGCACGACGGCCATGGAGAAGTCGCCGTAGGCGTGCCTCCCGGCGTCCTTGTACCAGAGCAGGCCGTCCCTGGTCCCGACCCCGGCGCCGCCACTCCCGACGACCTGCGCGTCGGACAGAGAGGGCTTGAACAGGGCCGCACGATGCGCATCAAGGTCTGCCCCACCATCTTTCTTGTTCTTCACCGCCGGCGGCGATCAGATCCCGGCTGATGGATCGAATCGGAAGGGGGGCTAGAGACACGGTGAGATCCAGCAGGGACATCTCTGGTTTGACTTGAGCAGGAAGAGACCTGGGGAAGAAAAATCCCAGCTTGATGCCCAGGACGGCGGGGAGGTCGGTGGCAGCTGCGCAGCGCGGCGCTCCGGGACGACGGCGAGGCGGAGGCGAGCTCGCAGGCGGTGCCGCGCTCCGAGTCGAGGGATCGGGAGAGGCTCGCTGTGTTCCAAATCGAATCGGCGGGCGGGTTGGCGCGGCTCGGAGGCGGTGCCGCACTCCAAGTCGAGGGATCGGGAGAGGGGTGTGTTGCAGGATGACTGCGAGGTCGGAGGGCAGGGCAGGAGTGTGCGTCGGCGGCGGCGCAGGTGGGCAGGGCGGGGGCGTGCGGCGTCGGCGGCGGGCAGGGCGGACGGCGGCTTCGCGACGGCGTGAAGGGCGTGCGGCGGCGGGCAGGGCGTGCAGCGTCGTTGGCGGGCAGGCCTCCACCGACGCCATCGGGACAGACCTGCAGGGGAGATCGGGAGGGGGAGTTGGCGGCGATCACGGATTGGAGGTTCCCCGCGCCGGCGGGCGTCGCCAGCCACATATGTTTCCGGCACTGGCGAGCAGCCACAACAGTTTCGCTGGCGATGTCCAGGTGAGCTCTCCCACTGTTATTCAATGAACTCGGCATGCTCTGGATCAACTGTCAACCGCATGTTTGGACTAGCTCCGAAATCGATATTGGTTTGTATCATTCGATTCAGTTACTTCACCGTGTCTACGGAGCGGTGGGCTTATTAATTTGGTATTGTTGGTTTTATATCCTAAATCCCTTTGATCATCTACTCACTGTGAAATTTTTCCGGTTTTTGGCAGACATTGTGCTCCCCCCACGGAATATAGTGGTTAGAAATTACTTACCGGTAGAAGTGCATCTGACCTAAGAGCATCTCCAACAGTAGCGCTACGCGCCGGCGCGCTAAATTTTTTTTGCGGCGCCAAGATACCGTTTTAGCGCGCGCGCCGACACTTTTACTTTAGCAGCCGCGCTAAAATGCCGCGCGAAAACGGGATGGTTTAGCAGACGCGCTAAAATGCCGCGCCGCAAACCTAGATATATAGATGAACTCATCAGACGAACACGATTCGATTACACGAACAGCGAATACGAACATGATTCGATTCGATTACTACATCAAATAACTACATCCATAACCCTAAACACTCGATTCGATAACTAAATAACTAGGATTCGACTATCACTCGAAGTCGGAGGAGACATCGGAATCGGAGTTGGTGGTCTCCGAAATCTCCTCCTGCCGCGCGAGCCACCTGGGGTCGCCGGCGGGCCAGTTGGCGAGGCCTGCCGCCAGTTCTGCCTCCGCCTGCTCCTGCGCTCGGTGGCGCTCCTGCCGCCAATCATGGCGCTCGGCGCGCCGCTCCGCCCGCTCGGCCGCTTGGGTGTTCCAGAACTCCAGTTCGGCGCGCTCTTCTTGCGGGTGGTTCCGGTACCAGTCCTCGACGGCGCGCTGGTCACGCTCCTCGACAAGGCGGAGCACCGCGCGGAGGCGGTGCGCGCGGCGGTCTTCGGCGGTGACGAGGCGCGGCTCAGGCGCCAGGTTAGCCGCCTCCTGCGCGTTGCGGCAGTCCTGGAAGTTCATCGAGCGGCGCGGGCGGTTGAGCCTCCACGCCGCCGTGTCGTACACGCAGGCGGCCTCCGTCGCGGTCCCGAACGTCCCGAGGGGGACGCGGCTGTCGCCGGACCGAATCTCGGCGATGAACGTCCCGTCCGGGCGCTCGCGGACACCGAGGTAGCCGGATTGGGAGCGGCAGCGCGGAGGCATCGTGGCGGGCGGTGGGGATTCCGAGCGGGCGCGGGAGAGAGAGAGAGCAATTGGGAGAGGAGGGAGAGACGTGTGGAGCAAGCGCGCGCTGGCCGCGGGGCGGGGTATTTAACGCGAAACGTAGCGCGTTGGCCAGCGCGCGCTTCCGTTTTCCGAGCGCGCGCTTTTTTCCCGCGTCTGCTGGAACGCGCGAGATAGCCCCGCGCGCGGGAAAATGCTGTTATATGGCGCGCGCGCTCCGTTTCCGGCGTCTGTTGGAGATGCTCTAACAACTTGTTGCACAATCCAAATACATAAGGTCATTTATATATTACTCCCTCCGTTTCAAAATAGATGTCATCCATTTGTCAAAAAGTGGATATATCTATACACACGTAACATGTCTAGATACATCCAATTTTGGACAAATGGATGACATCTATTTTGGAATGGAGGGAGTACATTATAGCTTCATGAAACCGTTTGTTGGCTCGATTTCGATGTGCTGTTTGCTGCCCGTGTTTCGGTGGCAGTGTGTGAACTGTGTGATCACCGCTTTGTTTTTGGTTATCGATGCAGTTTGGGAATGCAGTCAGTGAACAACTATTTTATATTTCATTTGCTGGTCAGTACTACTCACTCCGTTCCAATTTAATTGACTTCGTATCCACCAAATGTGGATGTATATAGACATGGTACATGTATAGATACATCCACATGTGGTGAATAGCAAGTCAATTAAATTGGAACGGAGAGAGTACTTCCAGACCTCTAAATCATGCTCGCTGTTTGAAATGTCTAGCCTTAGTGCCTTACAGAGATTACAGTCCATAGTGAATCGAATTAGTCACATGTACAATTATAATAATTCATCACTGGAAGGGCCGTCCCGTGTTTGGTAAGAGAAGCATGGTGTCAGAGCGTACACAACATGCTTTTGGTTCTGAAGCCAAATGATCTCAGTTAAGGTCACTGGAGTGGAGTTCGTTAACTTTTTTGTAACCAGTAAATGGTTTTATTTTAACTACTGAATTGTGTTCTTTGTATTTTCTTCTCATGTATAGATACTACGGATTGTACTTGAAGAGAATCGCCAATGTCTTTTCTGTACAAACTCCGAGAGAATTGGCTGCATGCTTTCCTGAACTAGGCCGAGTAGTTACATACACAGGCTACACACTCTAATTCATGCTTCACGATATGCTCTACAGGCATAGGTTTGATGGCACCTTTGCCCCTCTCTGTGCTCTACGGCCAGCACTTCGATGCTTCCATTCAATAAGTTCGTCTCGATCTGGTACAGCAACATGAGCACATCGATTCATGGAGCATGCTTGATTTAATAATTAATTTTTTTTGAAGTAGTTAACAGATGGTTGGTTGTTTATTTTGGGAGATGATTGTTTGCTTAAACATGCTACCTCTTATTATAAAGGTCTGTTTGGACAGTCAGAAAGAAACTCTCTCAGACTGGATGGTGTTGAGTGCAGTCAGCTTACCCCGGATGATATTGCAATGTTGACAGCTCCCTTTGAACTGGAAGAAGTCAAAGGGGTAGTGTTTAACTTGAAACACTACAAATCAGCGGGGCCGGATGGCCTCCCTGCTGAGTTTTATCAAACCTTCTGGGAAGACATTAAGCAAGATCTCATGGAACTGTTTGATGCCTTCCACAAAGGAAAGCTAGATATCGAGAGGCTGAACCATGGTGTGATTACCTTGATTCCGAAAGTACCTGATGCAAATGTGATTCAGAAATTTAGACCTATCTGTCTGCTAAATGTCAGTTATAAAATACTGACAAAAACTTTAGCAAATAGATTGGGGAAAGTTATTCACAAAGTAATTACAGACACGCAAACAGCCTTCATCAAAGACAGATTCATAATGGAGGGGATCGTGCTTTTACATGAAACAATTCATGAAATACACCGGAAAAAATTGTCTGGAGTTCTTCTTAAGATAGACTTCGAGAAGGCCTATGACAAGGTAAACTGGAGCTTTCTCTATCAAATGATGCAGAGAAAAGGCTTTGGTGATACCTTTTCTGATTGGGTGATGAAGACAGTCAGAGGAGGGCGAGTGGCAGTTAAAGTTAATGATCAGATAGGCCCTTATTTCCCTACTTACTCTGGTGTGAGACAGGGAGATCCTTTGGCTCCTCTTCTGTTTGACCTAGTAGGTGATGGTTTGGCAATGATGATAAACCAAGCGAAACATAATGGAGTGGTTACTGGACTGGTGCCTCATCTGGTAGACGGGGGCGTTGCCATCCTTCAGTACGCCGATGACACGATCTTGCTGTTGGAAGATGACGCAGAAAATGCCAGAAATGTCAAATTCATCTTGTGCATGTTTGAACAGATGTCTGGTCTGAAGATCAACTTCCATAAGAGCGAAATTTATTGTCTGGGCGAGGCAAAATTCAGAGAGACAGTTTATAGTGAAATTTTCACTTGTGTGTCTGCTTCTTTACCTATGAAATATCTAGGTATGCCAGTTGATGAGAAGAGACTAGCAGTTTCGCAGTGGGGGCCGATAGATGGGAAGTTTGCAAATAAATTGGCAGGTTGGAAGGGAAGACTCCTGTCAGCTGGTGACAGAGTAACCCTGGTTAATGCCTGTTTATCCAGCATACCGCTCTATATGCTGTCTTTTCTTGAGGCCCCAAAAAAGGTTCTCAGAAAATGGGACATACACAGGAAAAGGATGGTTTGGCAAGAGGAAGAGGACAAGAAGAAATATCATTTGGTTGATTGGGACACAGTGTGTTTACCGAAAGATTGTGGCGGACTCGGTGTTCTGGATTTAGAGACCATGAACATTAGTCTGCTGTGCAAGTGGCTGTGGAAGCTAGAAAATTCAGAAGGGACATGGCAACAGATGCTAAGTAGAAAATATTTGCACAAGAAAGTTCTGTCGCAAATTGACTTGGGACCTGGGAACTCACACTTTTGGCAGGGATTGTTGAAGGCCAACAAGATTTTTCAACAATTCGCCGAGAGAGTTCTTAACAATGGAGAGAAAACCCTGTTCTGGACTGACATTTGGGTGAATGATTCATCCCTGGCTGTCAGATATCCTCGCCTGTACAATCTCTCTTTCGACAAAAATATTACTGTCGGAGAGGTTAAAAGGAAAGGGGTTAGGTCCTTAAATTTTAGAAGAACCCTGTGGGGAGAGCTAGCAACACATCTTGGAGAGATTGTGGACTTGGTTGATGCTCTCCAGCTAAACAATAAACCTGATAGGGTTAGATGGACGATAGGGACTACAGGAAACTTCAAAGTCAGAGACTTATATCTTCATCTGAGATCTGGAAGGATTGTTCCTTACAAATTTCTATGGAAGATTAAGATGCCGCTGAAGGTTAAAATCTTCGTGTGGCTTTGTATCAAAAACAGAATCCTAACAAAAGACAACCTCCTCAAGAGAGGCTGGACTGGCAATACACAATGCCATTTCTGCAGCGAAGAGGAAAATGTGGACCACCTTCTCTTTCAGTGTCCGATAGCGAAGCTGGCCTGACAAATTGTGGGCTGTGCGCTAGACCTTCCCCGTATGCCTTACAGTGTCGAGGACATGATGGGGACTTGGCTTACAACTTTCCCAGTTGCATTCCGCAACTTGGTCATGATAGGAGCTGCGGCTGTTTGTTGGACTGTTTGGAAAACCCGAAATGAAGCTTGTTTTCAGAAAAAATTTCCAAATGATCCAGCTGCTGTAGTTTACAGAATTTGTAGCATGTTAAATGACTGGGCTTTACTGCAGGAAAACCAAGGACGAAAAGAGCTTGAAGATGGAGTGTTGAAGATCCAGCTTGTGCTTCGTGAAGCCTTCTCGAGGATGCACGGCTGGAGCTATCTTCCCAGGTTGACAGCTTGTTAGTTGGGCTAAGTTTTGTGGGGTTGTTTTGCCCCGGTCTTAGGGAGATCTCTGCCAGTCTGTTGGTGTTTGGAGATGCTCCTGGCATGTTGTTTGGGAAAAACGCACTTCCCTGCCTTCGCTTAGCTTTTCTTTTCTGTCTTTCTTTTTCTCTTGTAACTTCTGTAATGAACTGGCGGTTTCTTTATATGAAATCGGCGAGGCGCTCGTTTAGTTAAAAAAAAAAAGATGGTTGGTTGTTGTTTGTCTGTCAGTTCGATCTTAAAAAAATCATCTAGATGATGGTGGCATTTGAGAATAGCGTCACAAAGCCAGTGCACTCAAATCACACACACACAGTCAAATCACATGCTTTGCTAGACCGAGCAATTGCCACAAGTCATCGATTCCTTTCTTTCAAGTCAGCCATACATTAGAGCTAACTTGATGATTTTCTTAGCTAATTTACAATACTCTAGTTGGGTTTGTTTCATGAAAAAATAGTCTACTGTCTTATCGCTTTATACTACTAGTATTAAACAACTTAGTGACCTAAAGGGGCTTACAAATTTACATAAGTGGCAAACTTAACTTCAAACTTACATCCACAACTTCATCTTGCTATGGCGAGAGGTTCACGAGGTTTTACCTGCAGGACGATATGGCAGACTCGAATCATCTCGAAGCTCACTACTGATGGAGGCTACTCTACCAAGTCTGCATAAGAGCATCTCCACCGGGTGCCTCCAAATTTGTGTCCGGCACCCCCCAATGGAGGCCCAATTGGGGGTGCCGGACATATGTCCGCCCCAGATTTGGAGGCCGCCCACAGCGGCGCACCCCAACCGTCCCGCCCCCAAACGCGAGCAAATGATCGAACACCTTGCGGGCGGTACTTGTGTCGACCGCCGGCTTTCGAACTAATTTAAGATACAAATTTAAACTAAACCGATACAAGTTCTAAACTTAAACTAACACTTAAACTAACACGTTACATAGTTCAACTAAAACCATAGACACTTAAACTAAAACTTTAACGTAAGCCTAATCTAAACGCCGCCGCTCGGGCTAGCATCGCCGCCGCTCGGGCCAGCCTCGCCGTCGTGCGCGGCCTTCTGGTGGGCTAAGCGGGAGCGCACACGCCTCTCCTGCCGGAGCTGACTCGCCACCCGGCGCATGGCATCCCTGTCCTCAGCCTGCGCCTGCCTCGCGCGAGCCTGCCTCCCCGCACGCATCCGGTTCAGCTCCTCGTGCGCCTCCCGCTCGGCGCGCAGCCTGGAGGCCTCATCCGCTAGCTCCTCTGCCTAGGCGATGAGCGCTAGCTGCGTGGGCTCCTCCGCCTGGGCGTTGAGCTGCTCGTACGCCGCCCGCTCGGCGGCCATGAAGGCGCGGCACCGCTCGTCGCGCTCCGCGGTCGCGATGGAGGCCTGGATGATGGCGGCCTCCACGGCGTCCCCAGCCGCCTCGTAGCCGAGCCTGACCTGGCGGCTCGCCTGCTCGTTGCGCCAGCTCTCGAACGAGTTGGCGGCAACCACCTGGTCAGGCCACAGCGGCGGCGGGAGCGCATGCTGCGGCGCCGGCACCTCGTCGAGCTCCGGCGGCGGCTCCTGGCCAGGGTACGGGTCCTGCAACGGCTCCTGCTCCTCCTGTTCATCGACGTCGACGTCGTCCACATCCGCCCAGTCGAACGGCTGTTCGTCGGAGGCGGCGTCCTCCTGCGCCGTGCCGTGAGCACGGCGCGCTGCCTGGGTGAGCGTGGCCAATGAGGTGGCGAGGCGGCGAGGCATGGCTATGTGCTCAACTGGCTACGGCTGGACTATGTGCTCAAATGGCTACCGGCGAGCGTCGATGCTGGTGTGGCGAAATGGCTGCACGGCGGGGGCCTCTTTATAGCCAGCCCAATGTCTCGGCGGGAAACCGAAGCGGGAAGCGGTGGCTCAGGCGGGAAGCGCCGGGTGGGTGAGCACGCGTCACGTCAGAGTTAATGGCGGCGACACGTCTCCGCCACTGCGTCGCTTGGGAAGCCGGGAAAGGCTGGGCGCTCAGCAGGCGCCGCCGTAATTGCGAGGCGTGCGGGAGACGCATCGCCGTCCCGTCCCTTTGTCGCCTGCGGAAACGCGTCGCCATTAACGCGGGCGGAACGGCCTCTTGCACGGCGCCTTAAACCCATGGCCAGGCGGGCGCTGCCTCTATGACGGGCGGGCCACCCCTGTCAGAGCCCATGTCCGGGCAGTGTCCGGCACCCCCAGGAGGCCCTCCAAACTTGGAGGCCTCTTGGGGGGTGCCGGACATGTTTTTGCTCGGGGTGACCCTTTGGGGGGTGCCGCTGGCGGCGTTTTTGTCCGTCCGGACCCCCACTACCAGGGAAAAGCCTTTCTGTGGCGCACCAAAAATGCCTTTCTGTGGCGCATGGTGGGTGCGCCACAGAATTGTCGCCACAAAAATGTGAATTCTGTGGCGCATGGTGCGCCACAGAAATCCGAACATTCTGTGGCGCACCCTTTTCCATGCGCCACAGAAACCTGTTTAGTGGCGCATTCTCAAGGGGTGCGCCACAGAAAATGCTGCGCCACAGAAACAAAAACCATGCGCCACAGAATTTCTGTACAGGTATTTGGAATTTGCTGCTGCCCGCTGTACAAATACAGGTATATTACAGGAATACAGGTATATTACAGTATTTATACAGATATAACAGAAAAAATAATATATTTTGACAGGTATATGAAAACAAACACATTACTATGTCATCACATTACTTATATCCCGAGATAACATACATATAGAGTGACAAGTGCGGAATTTTTACACAAATGTTGATACAAAACTTCATCGATTCACACGTTACAAAATGAAGTGTTCACCGCCTACACTAGGATCAAATCGAGAACATCGGCGATGATGGAGAACACGTCTAGCTCCACTGGTAGGATTGAGCCTTCTTCTTGATCGGCTCCGGGAACGGTTTATAGCAGTCTTTCGTCATCCACGTCCTCATGTCATTTTGCCTGTGTAGGCGTTCTTCGATCTCCCACTTAGACAACCCTGGAGATGGATTGGAAAATATATTTGGTTAATAATATAAATAGAGTATGATTTATTCATCTAATTAAGTGGATAAGTCTATAATAAATAAAATAAAGAAGCACTTCTATCGAGTGAGGCAAGGCTTTCTTTTATAATACATCCTACCTCTGGCGTTGTGTAAGGACCCCCTTCTGTCATGACATCTTCCAAGATGATTTGCGATAACTGCATCTGGATGCGATGGAAGTCTTCTCTAAGGTCAGCGTCGGTGATATCCCCACTAAATTTGCTCCAATCTTGGAGACTCGTTGGCCACCTCGTTTGCTCTGCATCCCGGACAAACCCTTTCATGTGATGGAGGACGTAGAAGGCATCCTTCACGCTGCCAGGCGCATGCTTGATGCAATGGAACCCGGTCCCATGCCGGAAACTGTGTTTGTTGTCCTTCGTGAAATGTTCCCCATTCTTATCTTTGTGGAAGTGGCCTCCCATTTGGGCATAGCCCTCGAGAGCCTCATCGAGAACACCCTTTATTCTGGTGTAGTCTTTAAGACTCCCCGAGTCGAAATAACAGGCAATGGACCACCTCGGGCTTACGACGATGAGTATGCAGTACTCGTCCCTGCTCAACACAATTGAAACGGAATGTTGGAAAGGATCAACAACAGAAGAAATCTATAAGAAAGCATAAGATATGACGGCGGCGACCGGATGTGTACTTACTCGGAAAAGAAAGGCAGAAGAAGGCTGTTCTTCTCCTGGTTGTTCAGCATGATTCTCTGGAGGAACTCCGTGGCCATGGCCCGTGTCGTTGATCCTTGCACCAGCTGGCTGTCGCGCATGTAGTAGGGATCCACTACCTTGACGTACGGGGTATTATCTCTCCTGATCCTCATCGCCTGGTTGAGCGCGTATAGGCGGACCAAGTTATAGTCCAGCCGTTTATAGTGAAACAGCTTGAAGACGTCCTCGTACGATATGAAGAACAGATCCGCGGGGGCTTCATGGACGAAGTCGGCCAAGTCGTTTGGCACCTTGACAGTGAACACCGGGTAATTTGGATCCTCTTCTTTAAGAAGGTTGCCCTCTAGCTTCAAGATAGCATTTTGCAAAGGAAGCATGCATCCGCCTGCGAGGCGGAGCAGGTCCCGAGACAGGATCGGTTGACCAGCTTCATGAACTCGGGTCACGCCATCCGCACGGGGTGGTACCATGTCTTCATACCCCCGGATAGTCGTCTTAGAAGCTGGCTTACTTCTCTTCCTGTGCTTCTTCTTCTTTACCTCTGGGGATGCTGGGGGTGCATCTTCTGTACCCACATCGATTGAGTACCTGTTGGAGCCGAAGCTGATCACTGGGGGAGGCCCTTTTTTCCCTCCCTCAATCCAAACCCTGACACCCTCACAGACGGTAGGAAAGAGCGACGTGAACGTCTTTGTCACTGCCTCTGCGATGACCGTATGAATCATACTATTTTCCTCTATCGGTTCCTCGCCTCCTGTTCGAGAACCCCCGGCCTCGTTATTGTCAGCCATGTTCCCAACTATAAGAAACAAAACGTCGAAGTTAGTACACCAAATATAAGAAAAAAAATCCACATCTCCGGCCGACATCTCCACGACACGATGGTCGGAGCACAAACAACCACATGAAAGTCAACATAAGTGGACAAGTCAACCATGTGATGCATGAAAATAAAACATTAGTCTTAACCAAGTACAGTGGAAACATCAGTCTACATAGATAAGTGGACAAGTCAACCATGTGATGCATGAAAATAAAACATTAGTCTTAACCAAGTACAGTGGAAACATCAGTCTACATCGGATCTATGGGTCGTCGTCCCTAGGATCATTCATCTTGGCCCAGAACATCGGATCTGCGGGGTCATCAGTGTCCTTGCTCCCCCACGGCTGACCCGAAGAAGTGCGGAACGGAGGTACGCCGTCCCGCCTATTCACCTCGACCCAGTGCCTAGGGTCGCTGTGGTGATAAGCATCGGGGTTCGGCGGCCCGAACATCCGCCGTAGCTGCTGCTCCGACTCCAGCCACTCCTGGTGCCGCCGCTGCTGCTGCTCCTCAAACTCCTGGTGCCGCTCCTGCTGCCGCTTCTGCCGCCGCTGCTCAGAGTCGGAATCCCAGTCCTTCTCCCAGTCCTCCTCCTGCTGCTCCTCCTCCTCCGCCCAGATCCCAACAGAAGTGATGTCGTCGTCAGTAGGACCGGCGCCGTGGGAAGGACCGGTGCCGTACGAAGGACCAGCACCGTCAAAAGGACTAGCGCCGAACTGCTGGTAGGACATCAAGTTTGGCTCGTTCTGCAGGAGATGCCTCACATACGGGTCGTCCTGGGGGCGTGCGTTGCGACGTGCGATCTGCGCTTCAGCCTGCCGGTGCTCCTTCTCCATGGCCATTTCCACCTCTCTGATCCCCTCCGGTTTGAACTCATCCACACGGTGGCGATCCGCTGGGTAGTTCAGATCCTTATCTTTCTTCTTATCACCGTACTCGTGTACGGCGAAATAATCATAGGCGCGCGCCGCCTCCTCCGGTGTATCAAACTGCCCAGCCCAGTGCTTCCTCTTGTTGATATGGATCTGACATCCATACACGTACCGACGAAGCTTCTTCCTATAGGACTCCCTCACACCCTTAAACCCGGCCATTCCGTGAAACTAAAACATATTAAAAACAAATTCATTAGAATCAAAAAACTACACAACTATATACTACAAACTACACAATGTGGAAATTACATAATATAACTAATACATCTTGATCACATGAATAATTTGGTCCATGTTTATTTAACCCTAATACATCGCGAATAATATCACTAATACATATATCTCTCCCATGCATGAACCTCTCAAACTAACTTCGACCGGGTCCTGAGCCGCGGGGTGCTAAGCCGCGGGCGCTGCGCATCCAAAGATAAGGAACCCTCACAGGGTCATAGCTCACGTGATGAGGAACCCTCCGAATAAACGACCATCCATTGTTGTACTGCCTATCCAACCAATACATGTAGCGACGGACGTGCTCGTCCTCCTCCCTGATACGGCGACGTACCACCTCCTCGGGGGCCGGCTCCCTCTGCACCGAGCATGGCCCACGCGACCGCCACCAAAGAAGATCCGGGTCGACGACGTCACCCGGATCCCTCACCAAGATACGCGTCCCGGAAGGTTGCACCTCCCAGTGCCAGCCCGGCGGAGTCCAGTCGCGGACATCGCCACTCTGGTCCAACAGTGACATCGTCGCCGAGAACAATAAACTAAAAACAAAAATTTTAGCAATGTGGAAATTACACAATATAAACCAACAATGAACACAACTAAAATTATCTACAATCTAAGCTACACAACTATATGTCCTATTTTTAGCAAAGTCATGCCAAAATTCACGAAAAATTTCGGCATGACCTTTGCTAAAAAAGGGACATATGGAGTACCCGAATTTGCCGGAACGGAAGTTAATCGACGTTCCGGCAAACTCAAGGGCCTCATGGGTACCTGCAGACATTTCACAAATCATATGTCCTATTTTTAGCAAAGTCATGCCAAAATTCACGAAAAATTTCGGCATGACCTTTGCTAAAAAGGGACATATGGAGTACCCGAATTTGCCGGAACGGAAGTTAATCGACGTTCCGGCAAACTCAAGGGCCTCATGGGTACCTGCATATATTTCACAAATCAGGTTGGCCGGCATCGCCGGCCGGCCAACAACATCACAGCAACACATATCCGGCCGGCATCTCCGGCCGGCAACAAACACAATACCACATCTCACATACACGACAAACACAATACCACATCCACATCTCACACACATACACAGCATCACCACATCCACATCTCACCTGAAAGAACGTGGAGGCTCTTCTAAATTTCCTGCATACGGCAAAATAATGCATTAGTTAATTAAAAATGCATGAACCAATGCAAAACTGCAAACAACAATAAGAAAGAACTAGTAACAGAAGTATGTGAAGGTAAACAGTGATCTTTGATGGTAAATGATAAAACATCTGCGCCACAAGATTATACGGAACAAAATACTATAGGCATACAACAAACTGCTAAAGGTAACACAATGATCTTTGAACTACACTAGCTAATTGGCCTACAGTGTTCTATATTCGTTTAATATATATATCTGAAATGTTATTTTAAAACTTATGAACCCATACTGCATAAACATGAATAACACCTAAGCAGACAAGCTGGCTCTCTGTCTGTAGCTTCTGCTTATTTTGCTAACAAGCCTAAAGACAAAAAACAATTATGTTCAGCTACAAATTCAGTATGCTAATACTATGTGTTGTTGAAGCCTTTGCATTTGACACTAACCACATTTATAAAGTTACCTAACAATATTTTAGGATGGAGTTACATTTCTTGATACAATGCACGGGCTACCAAGCCTAATTCTCGATTCCCTCTCAAGCTTGCTAGTATTGGAAATCAAAATCGACTGTTTAGAGCTATAATCATCCGCGTGTGTGTAGCAGCGGCCCCGCGTGTGTGTAGCAGCAGCGCCGCCGCTCCTCACCTCAGCTAGCTGCTGCCGCAGCGGCGCCGCCGGCAGAGGCGGGCCGTCGGCCGGTCGGAGGCTGTGGCCCCGCGTGAGTGTGTACGTGTGAGAGAGAGAGATAGAGAGAGAGAGAGACGATGAGGGGGAGGGAGAAGGCGGGATACCGTACTCAGCAGGCGGCGCGGCGCGGAGGGAGAGGAGGAAGGGGGTGGTGGTGCGGCGCGGACGGCACGGCGGCGCTAGGGCAGGAGAGGTGGAGGATTTTGGAACAGCGGCGCGGAGGGAGAGGAGGAAGGGGGTGGTGGCGCGGCGCGGACGGCACGGCGGCGCTAGGGCAGGAGAGGTGGAGGATTTTGGAACGGCGGCGCGGGGAGATGTGGTGTCGACTTTGGAGAATTTTGGGGCTGAGAGAAGAAACCGGCGCGGGGCGGGCCCACATGCAGCCTAAGCCTTTCTGTGGCGCAGCACATCCTCGATGCGCCACAGAATTCTCTGATTCTGTGGCGCATCCGTTCCTTGATGCGCCACAAAATGTCTCACTTTTTTTATTCTTTTAAAAAAAAATTATTCATGACACACATTTTTATTTTGGTTGTCTCACATTTGTTATTTTTAAAAAAAATTATTTTTTGTTATATTTAAAAAAAGAACAGACACACATTTTAAAGAAAAGAATATACACACATTTTTTAGTAGACCATTATTTTATTCACTCAAACACACACAAAATAATACATAAAAAAAGACATTTTTGGTACCTTTTAAAAAAAACATTTTTGGTTATATTTAGTATACCATTATTATACACACATTTGTTATTCTATTTAAAAATATATTTTTAGTTATATTTAAAGAAAGAACAGATACACATTTTAAAGAAAAGAATATACACACATTTTTTAGTAGACCATTATTTTATTCATGATATACATATATATGCTTGTCTCAAACACACACAAAATAATACATAAAAAAAGACATTTTTGGTACCTTTAAAAAAAAAAATTGGTTATATTTAGTATACCATTTTTGGTTCTATTTAAAAATATATTTTTAGTTATATTTAAAGAAAGAACAAACACACATTTTAAAGAAAAGAATATGCACACATTTCTTAGTAGACCATTATTTTATTCATGATATACATATATATGCTTGTCTCACACACACACAAAATAATACATAAAAAAGATGCATATGCATGTCCATCCAACTTTTCTCACCTAGTAGATTCGTTGCCGAGACGTGACCGCGATAGACGAGAGAGTGTGTGGTGTTGGAGAGAAAATAGCTAGTGGAGCAAAAGAGATGTGGGAGAGAGGAGGAGAGTATATATATAGAGAGAGGCTTTTGTACATCTGGGAAACTATTCTGTGGCGCATGGGCCCACATGCGCCACAGAATTCCTCATTTCTATGGCGCAGAATTTGAAATCCAACGTTTGGTGGTGGGGCCCACACGTTTTCTGTGGCACATCTCCATGCGTGCGCCACAGAATGTGGTCTTTTAGTGGCGCATTTGAGCTATGTGCGCCACAAAATTCTTACACATTCTGTGGCGCACCATAGCAGGTGCGCCACAGAATTAGTTTTGTGGCGCACGCACGTTTAGGTGCGCCACAAAATGTCTTTCTATAGAAAGGCAGTTTCCTGGTAGTGCCCCAATGGGCCTTTGGGGGGTCATTTGGAGGGTGCCGGTGGAGATGCTCTAACGGATGCAATTCGATGGACAAGTTCAGACTTCAGAGCTCGATCCCCACCATGGTCTGGGATTTGTTGGATCCTTTGGAAAGAGAAAAACAATCGGGTGTTCCATGACGAGCGCACATCAACACAGCAGCTCCTGAATTTCTTCCAAGATGAGGCCAAAGATTGGGCTTTTTGTCAAACTTACCTTTCAAGAAAAAAATTCAAACTTAAAATTATTATTATTGTTGGTCGGAATAAATGTTGGTGATTTTTTTTTTGTGGGGAAGGTGATTTTTTGTCTAAGAAGGATCGATCAAAGTTAAGAAAGATTGACTTTTCAAGAAAGCTAAAATCACACTATTTCTAGGACGGAGGGAGCATGATTTCAAACTTGGCAGTGTTCCTATTCATTTTTCCTCGTGTTTGAGAAACGCCTGACACTAGAAACATGAGAAACCAATGTCTACCCCAAATCAATACAAGATTCCAGCGCATGTAGTATGCCCAATCAGGAAGAAGCACACGGATCGTGTGTTTCCTTCTAGCGCTTGTGATCCATTGGATCAGCGGTGTGTTTCTTTCGAGCGCTTGTGAGCCGTTGGATCAGCGGTGTGTGTTTCTTTTCAGGGCGCTTGTGAGCTGTAGTATGCCCAATCAGGAAGAAGCACACGGATCGTGTGTTTCCTTCGAGCGCTTGTGAGCCGTTGGATCAGCGGTGTGTTTCTTTCGAGCGCTTGTGAGCCGTTGGATCAGCGGTGTGTGTTTCTTTTCAGAACTTGTGAGCTGTAGTATGCCCAATCAGGAAGAAGCACACGGATCGTGTGTTTCCTTCGAGCGCTTGTGAACCGTTGGATCAGCGGTGTGTTTCTTTCGAGCGCTTGTGAGCCGTTGGATTAGCCGTGTGTGTTTCTTTTCAGGGCTTGTGAGCTGTAGTATGCCCAATGAGGAAGAAGCACACGGATCGTGTGTTTCCTTCCAGCGCTTGTGAGCCGTTGGATCAGCGGTGTGTTTCTTTCGAGCGCTTGTGAGCCGTTGGATCTGCACTATAACGACCACTTCATAAGCCACGCGACCCTATATATAGCCCACCTCTAGGACATCTTCGGCACTCTCAGTGTGTACTCATTGCAGTTCATTTGGTATGCGAAGCATTCAGACTCCCTGCATACGCCCAACACTGCATTTTGATATGCGGGCACTCACGAGCCAGCGTTGGGCTGTATGCAGAAGAAACCGTGTGTTTTGTTCTATCTACAAAATCCTTCAGTTCGTCGACCAAATACAAAGCATTCGGATTCCCATCATACAGCCCAACGGTGCATTTGATATGCAGGCACTCACGAGCCACCGTTGGGCTGTATGACGGGGGAACCGTGTGTTTTGTTCTATCTACAAATCCTTCAGTTCATCCCGACGGTCCTGTCTTCTCGGCCTATAAGAACCCCTTCTCACTGAGGTTGGTAAGTATTCAAGTCCACTCACTCGAACATGTCGAGCTTTCCTTCAGATCGTAGTTTCCAGCTAGGGATGTCGGCACTCCTTTTGAAATTTACGGCCGAGTTCAAGGTAGACAATAAGGAAGTGTCATTCGAGGATATTGTTACTTATCCACCTCATCTTCGTGAGCTATCAGCGAAGCTATGTAGGCATGGGTGGCCATCGAGGACTTGGAGGGAAATACGGGAAGAACTTCTCAGGATGCATGCTAGGTGGCAGAAGAAGAAGGCAACATATACGAGGGAGACAGATTTGGCCAGTGCTATAAGATTTTCTATTTTATGGCTCGAGGAGAGCAAGGATGAAGATGATATCTTCATGCCGAGTGAAGAGAGCAAGAAAGCTGCAGCAGCGGCGGCGGCGTCGTCGAAGGGCAAGGGTGCTGCGTCGTCGAAGGACAAGGGTGCTGCGAGTCGAAGGACAAGGGTGTTGCGTCATCGAAAAGCAAGAGTGATGCGGGAGGCTGCGTCGATGGTAGATGAACTTTCTTTTTCTAATTTGCAAAGTACCATGTATTTTTAATTTATGTTGTGTTGTCGCTACTACCGATATTTTGTTCTCTGTGTAATTTATGTTGTCAATGTAATTTGCATGGTTTGTTTAATATCAATGCGAAAAGTAGTCGAAAGGGGGTAGCAAAGTGAAATTTTTTGGTTGCTTGTGTAAGGTTAGCCCCTAGGAACACCCTAAACAAAGTTACACCCCACCTCTTACGCAATTTCTTGACGTGCAATTCTGAGAGACAAGATTCGCTTCATCATTTTTATGTGGGTGGAGACCGCTATTCGGTGTAGCTATATACATACAAATGAATACAAACATATTAAAAATGTTAAATTTAATTTATAGTAATAAATAAATACATAAGAAGATTATAAAAAACATGGACCTTTTGCCGACGGCAAAGCCGTCGGCATAGCTACAAGCATAAAAGAAATAGAAAAGAATAAAAATTAAAAATAAATTTATTTTTGCCGACGGCAATGCCGTCGGCGTAGGTTATGCTGTACTGTTTCCTATTCTTCAAAAATCGTCCGAGATACCTTTGCCGATGACCATCTTTTTGCCGACGGCTACCGTCGGCTTACATGATCTATGCCGACGGCATTTTCTATGCCGACGGTGTTTTTTGTGGGCTGGCCTCGACGGCCTCTATGCCGACGGCCCCGACAAAAACGTTACCGTGCGCCTCATAGATCTGGCGGCGATCCATGGTGGGGTAGGTAATGGTGGAGGCGAGGGGATGGATGCGGCGACGAACGGGAAATGGGCCATGATATAGTGCCATCCCGACCATTAAACTCTAGCCAACTCCCATGCGGCATTAACACCTCCGCGGGAGAGACACAACCTCGCAGCAGTCGACGCGGCGACTTGTTGTGATGAGTACGCACGCATTGACGTCAGCGTGCGAGAGTTGCGACCTCTCTGCGACGACTGCGCGCACATTGATGCCGCCGTGTGAAAGAGGTGTAGCGACGACTCGCTGTGGCCTCATGAATGCCTTTGACCGAGCGGCTCAGCTCCTGTGTCAATGACACGGCTGGCCCACCTGTCGGAGCGTCACGCGAAGCATCGCCCGACGCGTCCAGAAGACTCCCGTCGCGGAGGGCGTGGGCTGGGCGTGCCGGATAAGATATTGGGTCGCGTCGGATGAAAACGTGCTATGGCGCCACGATTGGGCGCCAAATTTCACCCGGCTCGTCCAATATGGCTATCGGCGGCCCTATTGGTGCCCCCACTGAACAGTGCTAGGAATATGGCTATAGGTGGACCTTTTACCCTTGGCGCACCAAAAGTTTATGTTATTTGTTGCAAACGCTTTACAATAAATCACTATGTGCGTCACGGGTAAGAAACTACCAGTGGCGCAGGGCCCTACCCCACGGGTAGCACAAACTGGTGCGCCACTGGTAAGTGTTTTCCTACTAGTGGGAGATGCTCTTAGTAGTATCAATTTTACAAATTACATATGTATCAACTAACGGAATGGCAACAACATCAAACAACTAGACAGCCCTAATGCGATTAATATGATGTCATGAAGCTCGGCTAAAGATATCCAGCCATTAGGAGCCGTATACACCTAGCAACCATAAGATGCCGCTGATCCGACGAGACGAGGAATGCTCATAACTGAATCCAGTGGACCGCCATATTGATAATCTGCATGACATGAAAATTTCTTGTTATATTAAAAACAACATTGTTACGAATAGTTCCATATCGACCAACATAGAGCTAAAACTCCTATACGAATTTGAGCTTTTATTTTGTCAATGCCATTCAACTAGTTACCAAACATATTGGTTATAATAGTTGGAGGTGGAATATTATATGTACTATATACAATATTCCAAACAATTTTCCCCAATGGACAAGAGATGAATGAATGTTCCACAGTCTCCTCTTAGCCCCAAAAAGAGCATTTAGTACATCCTCGCTGTTTTCTTTTAACAAAGTTATAATTCCCAAGCAATATTTTTCTGTTAAGAAACCACATAAAAAAATTAGAGGCACCTTTAATTTCCAAAGATATTTGCGAATATATCTAGTATGATCGTTCATTAAATTTTCATACATCGATTTGATAGTAAACACACCCCTATTTATGAGCTTCCGTACATAGGTATCACATGTGTCGAGATGAACATTCATCAAGCGGTCACATAGGTGAGATCGCGAATCCCATTTATTACTAATAGGAGCTCTCCTAAATCTCAAATTCAAAGGAGGGGCATTGGATAACACATCATTAAGATAAACGTTTTTGCGTTGAGCTATGTTATAAAGAGATGTGTATTGGTCTTGAAGGGGAGTATCACCTCACCAAGTATTCTCCCAAAATCTTGTTAGCTTACCTTCGCCAATTTTGAAAAAACCTCTATTAAACAAATTATCTTTAACCCCCATAAGAACTTTCTAAAAAGGAGAATCAGTAGGTTCTGCTTCTATCTGAGGTAACGTTTTATCATAACAAATACTTGTTTTGTAGCAATTCTTACCAGATTCCCTCCTCATTTAACAATTTGAATAACCATTTACCGAGTAAACATTTGTTTTTTAACTCGAGAACTTCAACTCCTTGTCCTCTCTGATCTTTAGTCTACAAATAATGTCCCATTTAGTAAGTAGATATTTACGTTTATTCTCGTCACTTTGTCAAAAGAAACGAGATCTATACTTTCTTACCCTTTTGGTACTTCAAGAAATGACAGCACAAACATTGGTAGGCTATTAACTAGGACAAGGCGGTCTCCATATGAGAGCAGCTTCGTATACCATCAAAATGAGTTTCTACTGGATACCATTCCGAATTGAGTGATTTCTGTAATGAATAGAGACCCCTAAATATCTAAAGGGTAAAGAACCAGACTCGAACGCTAAGATTTGCTTAAACTTATTCTCTTCATCCTTGGCCTTCCCAAAGCAGAATATCTTGTTTTTATGAAAATTAAATTTCAAAGTCCGAAAGTTGCTCAAAAAGACAAAAAAAAATCAATTTCATATTCAGCGCTTTACCCAAATTATACTCCATGACCACGATAGTATTACTAGCGTATTGTAAAATAGAGATGCCCTGATGTGGGATAAGACTCCGGATGGCAATGGGTACCCGATACCCGCTAACCCTACGGGTACCCGCGTCAAATGGGGAGGGTTTGGTGAAGAAAAAAACCCGTGGGGCTGCTTATCGGGGAAAATATAAACCCGTAGGGTCTAGCGGAGGCGGGTATGGGGGTGCCAAACCCGTACCCTTTAACCCGCATACCGGGGGACCCCACGTGTCATTGAGTAATGAGTACAGAGGAGCCCTATCTTTCCTTCAGCCCACACAGCCCCACCTGTCAATATATCGACACAAACCTGAACTCCCCAAATCCCCAGCCCAGCGCCAGACCCGCACCCATTTTCCTCTTCATCCTGAGGCCGAGTCCCCAGCCGCCGCCGCTCCTGGCCTCCTGCCGTCATACGCGGCTGCGCCTCCGTGCGCCGCCACGCTGCTCCTCCGCTGCTCGGCCCCTCCTGCGTCGCTCCTCCGCCGCCCATCCTGCGTCGCCGCCCTGCCCCTCCTGTGCAGCCCGTCCTGCGCCGCGGCTCCCTGAGGGCCTTGGCGTCCGAGCCTGTCGCACCGGACAAGGGGAGCCCATCGAGCACTTCCCACCACTCTCGGCCTCGTCCCCGCGTTGGTTTGGCGAAGTGAGCGGCTCAATCTGGTAATGCCGCAGCCAAGGGAGCCAGACCATGGAGAACGAGGCGGGTCCCCGTCGGGTCTCGTGAACCCGGCGGGTGGCGGGTCTGGTGGAGTTTGGGACCCAACGGTGGGAATGGGGGCGGGGAGATGGCCCGGGTGCGGGTATGGGGGTGTCAAACCCGGCCCCGAACCCCCGTACTTAACCATCTTCCTTTGGCCTTTTAATAAGAACAATCAACGTATCCACAACTATATTAAAAGGAGTAAAATGCATCCATGGTCACTAGACTTGTCTCGGAAGCTCACTTTGGTCACTGTACTTAAAAATACGGTCAGTACGGTCACTATACTCGCATGATTATACGGTCACTGGACAACTGTATAGCTCCGTACGTGACTAAGTTGACCAGTCAACACCCCCAGACTTACATGAGGGCCCCATCTGTCAGTGTGTGCAAAGAAATCAAGGGATTAAAAATGATGTGGAAGCGGGACTCGATCTTGAGATCACAGGCATTAGCCAGCGCGCACTAACCACTGGGGCAAATGATGCCTTAATTTTATCCGAGGCATACTGACTTTTAGACAACTAGCGTGACTATGTGTTAGCGTACGTGTGTGCATGCCTGCCAGCGCGTGCCAGCGTGCAGGTATACGGCATGCGTGTAACGGTGTAAGGCATCTAGCAGTGGACGTGGCGGCACCATGAATATCGGTCGCCGCCTATTGATCTTCGAGAATTTGTGACGGTAGAATTTTAGTCAGAGGTGTAGGGATGTACTGTTTATTAATTCGTTTGATCTAACACATAGAACGCAGATGTGATGCAACCGAGCACCAATGTGCTCGAGTGGAATTGTTTATTGAAAATTTTAAATATGAGTTTGAAAATAAATCAAATATCTTTTGTTTGATAGATACACATGTTTTCTACATATATGCTGATTTTCTCATATGCCAAGCTACATTAAGCAACAAAATTGTAGGCAAATAAAGGGAAAATAGAAGGTTATATTTTTCATACATATTTTTTTTGGTGTAGCCCAAAATATAAAATTTGTTTTTGATATTCTTTTTTTTTTGCAGACGTACAAATGTATATATGTATTTGTATAGCAATGTTTCAGATTATTGTGAGACCTAGAAGTATGATTTTAAAATTTTAAAAAATCGAGGTCCAGTAAGCTCGGGAGCCACTAGCAATTTCCATATCATATACTCAAATATATAAAAAAACGAGTATTCTTTTGTACAGCACAACACTATTTTCGTTCACGTGATTTAACGAATATATTAGTTGGTCACTGATGAAGCACGTACATGTGTGTGCTCCCGGAAAAAAAACACGTACGTGTCTGTGCAGTGCATGTGCCTCGGTATAAATACGGGACTACAATTTTTTCCATCATGAACGACGTCCTGCTCTATTGGTTAGCACGCGCCGGTTTTTCCCTTTATCACACTCACACGTTCGAGTCCTCGCGTCCACATCATTTTTTAATCCCTTGATTTCTTTCCACACACTGACAGATGGGGCCCGCATGTAAGTCTGGGGCTGTTGACTGGTCAACTTAGTCACGTACGGAGCTATACAGTTGTCCAGTGACCGTATAATCACCTCCATGCGAGTATAGTGACCGTACTGACCGTATTTTTAAGTACAGTGACCAAAGTGAGCTTCCGAGACAACTTAAGTGACCGTGGATGCATTTTACTCTATTAAAAGGTATAGAGGATAACGAGTCTTTTTCTTGTCTACAATAATGACCGATATCAGCATTCTGCTACCCCCATCAGTCCCTGAATAAAATGCATGACCGATATCATCGTTCACCAGAAACTCAGTATTAAAGGACTGCTACTGACACTGTTTGGAACAAACAAAATCTTGGTCTATGAATCTTGATATTTTAATCAACATGCCTAGGGTCTGGCAGCTGGGATATTTAATGACCATAAAGAGATTGAAACCCACATGGGGAAGGGGCCTGCGACTGGCTAGTGTCTGGAAACAAAACACAGCAAGCCAGAAAATTGGGTCTGTAGAAAAACGTTTTCTTTTGCTGATTAATGAATCTAACATTTTACCTTTATACCCGCTGTGAAGGGATCACTCCTGTCCAGCTGAATGCGCGTAGACAGAAGGCCCTGCCGGAAAACCTAGCCCGAGCTGTGACCGCCGCCGCCGCCCCCGTCCCTCTTCGTTCGGTCGTCCTGCTGCGGCCGCCGTCGTAGCTTCGTCCGGCCGCGGCACGACCCCGACACCGAGCCCGTGCTCCTCCCGACGCCCGGCCAACGCGGCGGCGCCGGTCCCTCTTCGTCCTGCTGCGGCCGCCTCTGTAGTGGCTCGTCCGGCCGCGGCACGACCCCGACGCCCGGACTGTGCTACTTTCCTTGCTCGTCCCCGGCACCAACAGCCTGTTCTTGCTCCTCACTGGGATGGTTCCTCCTGAAGTTCAATCTAGGTAATCTTCTATGACCTTATATAAATTCTTTTATTTGTGTGTGTCTGTATGAGCATATAACTTGCGTTTGTGAGAGACCCTTATTTGTGTTCTTTGTTCCATGTGTTTGTGCTGATACAGGATTGAACCAAAAAAAGGGTACTATGGTCATAACTAACGGAGAGTTCACAAAAGTGGTAGGAATCAAAAGAACTGCAATCTTTGAGGGTACAGACCTAAGAACGATCTTTTGATGATATAGAGCTTTAGAAGGCGTCTTTTACTGGTTTGGTCGTGGGGATATAAAACTAACTGGAAAGGTTTCGTTAATGCAATGGAACCGGGGAGCTTCTCCTCCCTGAGAATCTAAAATAAGAAGGCGTCTTTTAATGGTACAGACCCAATTTCCCCCCCAAGCTTTGACTCACAAATCACAATACGCTCTGGACAACGCTCGCCGCCATCGATCCCCTGCTGTGCACGCCCTTTCGGCGGTGCCCGCCTCACTTCTGCTCTCTAGCGTCACTGCTCAAGGGAGTAGATGATGTGAGCTGAAGTGGAGAAGGAAGGACGTGCACCCGTCGGTTTGTCTATTCATTTCTTTCCCTTTTTCCACCTTGGTACAAGTATTCAGTTTTTGTTCTCATTTCTCAGTTACCATTCCTGTCAGGTCGGCGATGGCTATTGGTAGTGAAGCTGCTGAGAGCTAAAGGAAGAAGCATTCAGTCTAATTCCATCTCTGAGAGGGTAGAAGGAAGAAGCAATAATGGCCGTGTCTGCTGTCAACGCCGTGCTTGGGAGCGTGGGCAATCTCGCTGTTCAGGAAACCAAATTCTTATGTGGAGTTACCATTGAAGTGGCCTTCTTGAAAGATGAGCTGATGCGGCTGCAGGGCTACCTCAAAGACGCGGACAGCAAATGGAGATCAGGAAATGCAAGGGTTGCAATATTGGTCACCCAGATCAAGGCTGTAGCTTATGAATCTCAGAATGTCATCGAAGCTGCAGATTACATGGAGAAAAGAAACAGACTCAAGAAGGGATTCATGGGTGCTATCTCAAGGTATGCTCGCTTACCGAGTGACTTGGTCACCCTTCATGAACTAGGTGCTGAAATTCAACGTGTAAGAAGGAAGCTCAATGAGATATTTGAGAGCGCAGACCGTCTCAAAATCGATTTGGATAACAGTGTTGTAGTTAGTGGCCAAGTTGAAGATGAGTTCGCACAAGGTTGTGGTCTTACGAAAGAAGATGTGGTCATGGTTGGTTTTGAGGATGAGCACAAAGAGATAGTAGATGTATTAGTTGGTGAAGGGGACCTGCTTAGTGCAGTCTCAATAGTTGCAATGGGTGGGGCGGGGAAAACAACACTGGCTAGAAAAGTTTGCAGTTCATCTAGAGTAAAACAACACTTTGAGGCAATTGTTTGGGTTACCGTATCTCAAAAGTTCAGGGGCGTTGATTTACTAAAGGATATAATGAAACAAGTTATGGGAAACAAGGATGAGTCAGTTGAACAGATGCAAGAGTATGAGGTCGGAAAGAAGATCAATGATTTTCTGTTGCCAAAAAGATACTTGGTAGTTTTGGATGATGTGTGGGAAACAGATACATGGGAGCAAATAAACAGAACGGTTAAAGCTTTTCCAGATGCCACTAACGGAAGTAGAGTACTGTTAACAACGCGAAGCAAAGATGTTGCTGTTCATGTTGAAATGGCAACACATGTTCATGTTCTAAAGCATCTAGACGAAGAGAAAAGTTGGGAACTATTTAGTACCAAAGCTTTACCACCACACAGAATGTCTAGTATCAAGAATTACGTGAGGAAGTTTGAAGAATTTGGGAGAAATCTTGCAAAGAAGTGTGATGGATTGCCACTTGCACTTGCAGTCTTCGGGAGCTATCTGTCGAAGAATCTAAATATACAGGCATGGTCCGATATACTATTGAGTTGGCCACCAACCAAAGGCACACAGATGATGCGGGAAATACTAGCTCGCAGTTACAAGGACTTGCCAAGTGAATATTTAAGGTCTTGTTTCCTCTATCTTGCTGCTTTTCCTGAGGATTTTGAAAGACGTGTGTCCGATCTTATTGAATTATGGATAGCAGAAGGTTTCATTCCACATACAACAAAGCATAAACTAGAAGAAACAGCACGCAAGTATGTAACTGAGTTGGCTCAAAGAAGCTTGGTCCAAGTTGTTGAAAAAAGCAAGACACCTAGAATGATACAAAAAATAAGGGTCCATGATATTTTGCGTGACTGGTGCATAGAAGAAGCCAGAAAAGATGGTTTTCTTGATTTGATCGACAAAACTGCAGGTCAGGCTTCACCTCCTCTATTTGTAATAGTTCAATCATTTTTGTGGTAGTATGTATGTTCGTTTTTTGGGATATATATCTTCTGACTGACATGTGGATGTACTCTATGCTATACAGAACAAGTTGGTGCATCGTCTTCTGATACCGTTAGATCCTATCGTTCCTCCCTTCAAAACTCGAGTGGTCAGTTTGTGCAAGCAACACTTAATCTCCGAACCGTCTTTGGTTTTGAAGCTTTATCGATATCCTTAGCTAACCTGAGATTTCTAAGAGTTCTTCACATCGAAGACTCAACCTTAGAGCATTTCTCTAGTGTGATTGGTGTATGCATTCACCTAAGATGCCTTAGGTTGAGAAGATGTTCAGGTGTAAAAAGGATTCCTTCTTCAATTGGAAAACTCCTTTACCTGGAGACGATAGATCTGAGAGGCACAAGTTTGGACTCGGAAGTGCCAAAATCCCTCTGGGATATCTCTGCTCTAAGGCATGTTTACCTTAGTGGGTGGATTTCTCTATCGAATGCAAGGAGTGTGGTGCAACAGAAAGAGCTCCAGACCTTACACTTAGAAAATTATTACAGTGGAGACATGGCAACATTTCTGGGCCAAATGACGCAACTTGCTAATTTTTCGGTAATGGGTTTTGTGCATGCGGAGATGGTGACTCTGTTTGCAAGCATGCCTCACCTTGTTTCCATTTCCCTCGGTCAGTTCGACGTGATCAAGGGGCCCGATTATAAGGGTGATCGCGGCGGTGGACTGTTTAACGTTAAACATGACCCCATGCCGATCTTGGAGATGCTTCCATGTCTTGTCGTCCTGAAGTTGGATGGGTATACAGGTCAAACCATGTCCTGCACTGCGGATGGGTTTCGTCGTTTACAAGAACTAGAACTTAGAAGATGGTCCGTTGAGGAGTGGAGGATGGAGGAGGGGACAATGCCAATGCTCTCCCACGTGTCATTGTGGGGTTGCTCGGACATGACAGTCCTCCCTGGCTGGTTGTTGCGCCATCCCTCCCTCCAGTACCTGCAACTGGTTGATATGATCCAGCTTGAAGGCTTATACAGAGTGACGGATGAGCTGGAACGGAAAGGATGTGAGGTAACTATGGAAAGGATGTGAGGTAACTATGCCCCTGCGTTTTTGTAAATAAAAATCCAATGATGTATGTGTAGTTTCGGCACCGATAGCTCACACCAAGTTATTTTTTCTTGTCTACTGCAGGTGGATAGTCGGCCTTTCAACTCCAGAGGAACTGAGGAATAGGGCCTAAACATCGTTCTGTAAAGAGCTTCTGCCCCTTCTCGTTCAAGACAGGAGCAAAAGCATATGTGTTCATCCCTCTCGAATGTGTCTTTGCAAATGTAATACTCCCTCCGTTCAGAAAAGGATGTCACAAAAATGGTCTATCTATAGTTCATTTTTGTGACATCCTTTTCCGAACGGAGGGAGTACTAAAAACGAAATGGAGCACCGGCCGAACCCCTACGTGCTTCAAGAGAATGTTATGATGTATCTGTATGCATTTCGGATTATTTGTTTACACTTTGGATTTATTTGCACGTACATGTATGTTTATTTCTGATTAGACATATGTTTGAGAAGTGACTGAGCAATCAGGATGGGAATGGTGCGGGTGGCAATGGGTATTTCGGTGCGGATTATGTGATGGTTTTGATTGGTTTGGGCTGAAACGGATTTAAAACAAAATTGGACTGGAGCGGTGCGGGCTTAGGGCATCTCCAGCTGGCCCCCCCAGCGCCCCCCCAGGGCTGATTTTGGCGCCGTTTTGGCCTGGGAGCGCCGTTTTTTCGCCCAGCCGGCCCCCCCAGGAGCCCAAAAAGCGCCGGATCGGCGGAAACTAGCGCCGGCGTTCCCAGGCCAAACCCAGCCCACCGGGTTCGGCCTGGGGGAGCGAATTGGCGCGAAACAGAGAGTGGGCCAGCGTTGTCAGCGTGATAGGCGAAATGGCGCGGTATCACGGGCGGAAAAACGCTTCGTCGTCATCTCCTCGGCTCCCGCGCTGGTCACAAGCCTGCCGGAGTAATGGCCTCCGACTGCCGCGTCGTTCAGCGGCGGCCGACGCATCCAATCGGCTGCCACGCGCCGGAGTAATGACGCGCCACCGTATCGCCTCCCCTGCGCCTATTTATTCCCCCATCTCGCCGTGGCAAGGCACACCATTCCCCATTCTCTCCAGCCTCTCTCCCCTCTCGCCGTTCAGCAATGGCCGAGCGCTACCCCGGAGACGAAGCTGCGGCGAACGGCTTCGGCCGGCGTTTCCTGCACGAGGACGAGGCCCGCCTGCTGTACGAGGCGGGGTACCCTGCGCCGCCGGACATGCGGGTCCCCGGCGAATGGCGCCTGAGCGCCGGCGGCGTGCCCGTCCCGCCGCCGCCAGAAGGAGCGGATCGCGTCTACGCGATCCAGGAGGTCATCGCCGACCTCACCGAAGAGCAGGCGACGGACCCGCGCTGGGATCCGGCGAACAACGCCTTCTGGACGGCGTACTTCGTCGAGCGCCGCCGCCGCGAGCTGGAGGACATCAACAACAACGGCCCAGTCTCCGGCCGGAAGAACGCCGGCGGGCGGAAGCAGTGGTGGAGCGCTCGAGGACGTACCCTCGCGTACGTTCTCGAGCACATCCACGCCGGGAACCAGCCCCGGCTCACCATGCCGCCGCGCCAGACGCCGACGCCCCGACGCCGCTTCACCTCCTGGCTGCCTAGGAGGATGGGGACGGCGTCTTCGTCGTCTTCCTCCGGCGCGCGCTCCAGCGGGTCCCCGCAGACGCCGGCGTTCTCTCGGGTCAAGCCCGAGCCGGAGGACACGCCGCGCGGCGTCATCCTCAACTCCGGGCGCCGCGCCCGGTCGCCGCCAAGAAGGCCCAGCGGCGGCATTCGCATCAGCGAGCGCCGCGCGCCGTCGCCTCCCCGAGGCCACCTGCGCCTCGTCAGGCCAAAGCAGGAGCCTGGCACGGGCGGCGCCACCTCCAAGAAGAAGAAGGCGTCGGTGGATTGGGCGGCGCCGCCGGAGTACGTCCGGGCGGACATCAAGGCGGAGGCGCCGGACGACGACGAGGAGTTCCCTGGCGAGCAGAACGCCGTCACCGCCTCCTTGGCCGAGCCGCCCGTCGTCGCCGAGGAGGAGCTGCCGGACGAGTTCATCTTTGCCTGGTCGCGCACCCAGCACGCCAAGGAGGAGATTGCGCGCCAGCAGCGCCTCCTCGACGAGGCTGCGGCCAACCGCCGTCGCCAGGCCGCCGCACGCCGGCCTCCTACTCCACCTCGTCAGGCGAGCGGCGAGGTGATCGTCCTCGACGACAGCGACGACGACGGAGGGTGGTTCGGCACCGGCGCCAACAACGACGAGGCCGGGCCGAGCAACTTCGGCGGCGGCGCGCCACCAAGCGACGACGACGATGACGGCGGCGACTACACGGCGTTCTACAACCAGCTGGGCATGTAGATCGCCGTGTTTTAGTTTAAATTTTAGTTTTATGTTTGTATTATGTAATGAACAATGCGGAATTCGCCTATATAGTATGAATTTCGACTAAGTTTAACGTGTTCGCTGAATTTCGCCCAATTGTTTTTTTTTTTTTGAAATTTTCGGCCCAAGTCTGGGTTTGGGCGCGGCTGGGAAAACGGCGAACCCAGGAGCCCAAAATGCGCCGGCGTCCCCCAGGCCGTCCAAAAAGGCGCCGTTTTTCGGCCTGGGGGGGGCGAACGGCTGGAGATGCCCTTAGGCCCCGCTTGGCACGTCTGTTAAAATTCCGCCGGTATTTCGGCACGTACACTTTGGCCCGTATTTTTCGCCGGACATAATTAGGGTTGTAAAATTTACACCCGGATTAGACTAAAATCCTGTGAACCAAGCGAGGCCTTATCGTAGATTCGGACCGGGGCGGTGCGGTGTGGGATGGAATAAAGTAATTCAGAATGGGCTGAAACCCATGGTTCATTCAACCCGCGAAAGCGTTCGGGGGCACGACTCCCCTGACCCCGATATCCCCTCTTGCCTCTCCTCCCCCTGTTCCCCACGGTGGCCATGGCAGCCGCACCTCAAGCGTATGGTCCCCAGGCGGCCAGGCCCCAACACCACTACCACCGCCTCACTGGAGCACCGCCCAGTGACGCCCGCACTCGGCTGCGGCGTCCGTCCATGGCCCGCACTCGGCTGCGGCGGCGGCGGCCACGGATGTGGCATTCGTCCATGGCGCGCATGGCCACCACAACGAGCAGCTCACAAAGATCTTTGGGAGGACGGCGCGAAGCATGGGCCTGACGGGACGAAGAAGCCTGTAAGAGCCATGGTCCACGAGACCAAGAGGAGTATTTCGACGGCGTCGCCGCGCTGCTGCATGCCGGATGGGAGTGTCCGTGGTGTATTGGCCCATGAGCAAGCGCAGGCGCCGACACCTCCGCCTCCGGCTGCGGCAGAAGGTCTTCTTGAGTACTACAGCCAGCAGGAGCAGTATCTTGTTCAGGACCAACAGCAGCCTCTGCCTCCCGTGGCGCCGGAGGATCTTGTTGATTTCTACAGCCAGCAGCGAGCCAGCGATGACACACATTTTTATTTTGGTTGTCTCACATTTGTTATTTTTAAAAAAAATTATTTTTTGTTATATTTAAAAAAAGAACAGACACACATTTTAAAGAAAAGAGTATACACACATTTTTTAGTAGACCATTATTTTATTCACTCAAACACACACAAAATAATACATAAAAAAAGACATTTTTGGTACCTTTTAAAAAAAACATTTTTGGTTATATTTAGTATACCATTATTATACACACATTTGTTATTCTATTTAAAAATATATTTTTAGTTATATTTAAAGAAAGAACAGATACACATTTTAAAGAAAAGAATATACACACATTTTTTAGTAGACCATTATTTTATTCATGATATACATATATATGCTTGTCTCAAACACACACAAAATAATACATAAAAAAAGACATTTTTGGTACCTTTAAAAAAAAAAATTGGTTATATTTAGTATACCATTTTTGGTTCTATTTAAAAATATATTTTTAGTTATATTTAAAGAAAGAACAAACACACATTTTAAAGAAAAGAATATGCACACATTTCTTAGTAGACCATTATTTTATTCATGATATACATATATATGCTTGTCTCACACACACACAAAATAATACATAAAAAAGATGCATATGCATGTCCATCCAACTTTTCTCACCTAGTAGATTCGTTGCCGAGACGTGACCGCGATAGACGAGAGAGTGTGTGGTGTTGGAGAGAAAATAGCTAGTGGAGCAAAAGAGATGTGGGAGAGAGGAGGAGAGTATATATATAGAGAGAGGCTTTTGTACATCTGGGAAACTATTCTGTGGCGCATGGGCCCACATGCGCCACAGAATTCCTCATTTCTATGGCGCAGAATTTGAAATCCAACGTTTGGTGGTGGGGCCCACACGTTTTCTGTGGCACATCTCCATGCGTGCGCCACAGAATGTGGTCTTTTAGTGGCGCATTTGAGCTATGTGCGCCACAAAATTCTTACACATTCTGTGGCGCACCATAGCAGGTGCGCCACAGAATTAGTTTTGTGGCGCACGCACGTTTAGGTGCGCCACAAAATGTCTTTCTATAGAAAGGCAGTTTCCTGGTAGTGCCCCAATGGGCCTTTGGGGGGTCATTTGGAGGGTGCCGGTGGAGATGCTCTAACGGATGCAATTCGATGGACAAGTTCAGACTTCAGAGCTCGATCCCCACCATGGTCTGGGATTTGTTGGATCCTTTGGAAAGAGAAAAACAATCGGGTGTTCCATGACGAGCGCACATCAACACAGCAGCTCCTGAATTTCTTCCAAGATGAGGCCAAAGATTGGGCTTTTTGTCAAACTTACCTTTCAAGAAAAAAATTCAAACTTAAAATTATTATTATTGTTGGTCGGAATAAATGTTGGTGATTTTTTTTTTGTGGGGAAGGTGATTTTTTGTCTAAGAAGGATCGATCAAAGTTAAGAAAGATTGACTTTTCAAGAAAGCTAAAATCACACTATTTCTAGGACGGAGGGAGCATGATTTCAAACTTGGCAGTGTTCCTATTCATTTTTCCTCGTGTTTGAGAAACGCCTGACACTAGAAACATGAGAAACCAATGTCTACCCCAAATCAATACAAGATTCCAGCGCATGTAGTATGCCCAATCAGGAAGAAGCACACGGATCGTGTGTTTCCTTCTAGCGCTTGTGATCCATTGGATCAGCGGTGTGTTTCTTTCGAGCGCTTGTGAGCCGTTGGATCAGCGGTGTGTGTTTCTTTTCAGGGCGCTTGTGAGCTGTAGTATGCCCAATCAGGAAGAAGCACACGGATCGTGTGTTTCCTTCGAGCGCTTGTGAGCCGTTGGATCAGCGGTGTGTTTCTTTCGAGCGCTTGTGAGCCGTTGGATCAGCGGTGTGTGTTTCTTTTCAGAACTTGTGAGCTGTAGTATGCCCAATCAGGAAGAAGCACACGGATCGTGTGTTTCCTTCGAGCGCTTGTGAACCGTTGGATCAGCGGTGTGTTTCTTTCGAGCGCTTGTGAGCCGTTGGATTAGCCGTGTGTGTTTCTTTTCAGGGCTTGTGAGCTGTAGTATGCCCAATGAGGAAGAAGCACACGGATCGTGTGTTTCCTTCCAGCGCTTGTGAGCCGTTGGATCAGCGGTGTGTTTCTTTCGAGCGCTTGTGAGCCGTTGGATCTGCACTATAACGACCACTTCATAAGCCACGCGACCCTATATATAGCCCACCTCTAGGACATCTTCGGCACTCTCAGTGTGTACTCATTGCAGTTCATTTGGTATGCGAAGCATTCAGACTCCCTGCATACGCCCAACACTGCATTTTGATATGCGGGCACTCACGAGCCAGCGTTGGGCTGTATGCAGAAGAAACCGTGTGTTTTGTTCTATCTACAAAATCCTTCAGTTCGTCGACCAAATACAAAGCATTCGGATTCCCATCATACAGCCCAACGGTGCATTTGATATGCAGGCACTCACGAGCCACCGTTGGGCTGTATGACGGGGGAACCGTGTGTTTTGTTCTATCTACAAATCCTTCAGTTCATCCCGACGGTCCTGTCTTCTCGGCCTATAAGAACCCCTTCTCACTGAGGTTGGTAAGTATTCAAGTCCACTCACTCGAACATGTCGAGCTTTCCTTCAGATCGTAGTTTCCAGCTAGGGATGTCGGCACTCCTTTTGAAATTTACGGCCGAGTTCAAGGTAGACAATAAGGAAGTGTCATTCGAGGATATTGTTACTTATCCACCTCATCTTCGTGAGCTATCAGCGAAGCTATGTAGGCATGGGTGGCCATCGAGGACTTGGAGGGAAATACGGGAAGAACTTCTCAGGATGCATGCTAGGTGGCAGAAGAAGAAGGCAACATATACGAGGGAGACAGATTTGGCCAGTGCTATAAGATTTTCTATTTTATGGCTCGAGGAGAGCAAGGATGAAGATGATATCTTCATGCCGAGTGAAGAGAGCAAGAAAGCTGCAGCAGCGGCGGCGGCGTCGTCGAAGGGCAAGGGTGCTGCGTCGTCGAAGGACAAGGGTGCTGCGAGTCGAAGGACAAGGGTGTTGCGTCATCGAAAAGCAAGAGTGATGCGGGAGGCTGCGTCGATGGTAGATGAACTTTCTTTTTCTAATTTGCAAAGTACCATGTATTTTTAATTTATGTTGTGTTGTCGCTACTACCGATATTTTGTTCTCTGTGTAATTTATGTTGTCAATGTAATTTGCATGGTTTGTTTAATATCAATGCGAAAAGTAGTCGAAAGGGGGTAGCAAAGTGAAATTTTTTGGTTGCTTGTGTAAGGTTAGCCCCTAGGAACACCCTAAACAAAGTTACACCCCACCTCTTACGCAATTTCTTGACGTGCAATTCTGAGAGACAAGATTCGCTTCATCATTTTTATGTGGGTGGAGACCGCTATTCGGTGTAGCTATATACATACAAATGAATACAAACATATTAAAAATGTTAAATTTAATTTATAGTAATAAATAAATACATAAGAAGATTATAAAAAACATGGACCTTTTGCCGACGGCAAAGCCGTCGGCATAGCTACAAGCATAAAAGAAATAGAAAAGAATAAAAATTAAAAATAAATTTATTTTTGCCGACGGCAATGCCGTCGGCGTAGGTTATGCTGTACTGTTTCCTATTCTTCAAAAATCGTCCGAGATACCTTTGCCGATGACCATCTTTTTGCCGACGGCTACCGTCGGCTTACATGATCTATGCCGACGGCATTTTCTATGCCGACGGTGTTTTTTGTGGGCTGGCCTCGACGGCCTCTATGCCGACGGCCCCGACAAAAACGTTACCGTGCGCCTCATAGATCTGGCGGCGATCCATGGTGGGGTAGGTAATGGTGGAGGCGAGGGGATGGATGCGGCGACGAACGGGAAATGGGCCATGATATAGTGCCATCCCGACCATTAAACTCTAGCCAACTCCCATGCGGCATTAACACCTCCGCGGGAGAGACACAACCTCGCAGCAGTCGACGCGGCGACTTGTTGTGATGAGTACGCACGCATTGACGTCAGCGTGCGAGAGTTGCGACCTCTCTGCGACGACTGCGCGCACATTGATGCCGCCGTGTGAAAGAGGTGTAGCGACGACTCGCTGTGGCCTCATGAATGCCTTTGACCGAGCGGCTCAGCTCCTGTGTCAATGACACGGCTGGCCCACCTGTCGGAGCGTCACGCGAAGCATCGCCCGACGCGTCCAGAAGACTCCCGTCGCGGAGGGCGTGGGCTGGGCGTGCCGGATAAGATATTGGGTCGCGTCGGATGAAAACGTGCTATGGCGCCACGATTGGGCGCCAAATTTCACCCGGCTCGTCCAATATGGCTATCGGCGGCCCTATTGGTGCCCCCACTGAACAGTGCTAGGAATATGGCTATAGGTGGACCTTTTACCCTTGGCGCACCAAAAGTTTATGTTATTTGTTGCAAACGCTTTACAATAAATCACTATGTGCGTCACGGGTAAGAAACTACCAGTGGCGCAGGGCCCTACCCCACGGGTAGCACAAACTGGTGCGCCACTGGTAAGTGTTTTCCTACTAGTGGGAGATGCTCTTAGTAGTATCAATTTTACAAATTACATATGTATCAACTAACGGAATGGCAACAACATCAAACAACTAGACAGCCCTAATGCGATTAATATGATGTCATGAAGCTCGGCTAAAGATATCCAGCCATTAGGAGCCGTATACACCTAGCAACCATAAGATGCCGCTGATCCGACGAGACGAGGAATGCTCATAACTGAATCCAGTGGACCGCCATATTGATAATCTGCATGACATGAAAATTTCTTGTTATATTAAAAACAACATTGTTACGAATAGTTCCATATCGACCAACATAGAGCTAAAACTCCTATACGAATTTGAGCTTTTATTTTGTCAATGCCATTCAACTAGTTACCAAACATATTGGTTATAATAGTTGGAGGTGGAATATTATATGTACTATATACAATATTCCAAACAATTTTCCCCAATGGACAAGAGATGAATGAATGTTCCACAGTCTCCTCTTAGCCCCAAAAAGAGCATTTAGTACATCCTCGCTGTTTTCTTTTAACAAAGTTATAATTCCCAAGCAATATTTTTCTGTTAAGAAACCACATAAAAAAATTAGAGGCACCTTTAATTTCCAAAGATATTTGCGAATATATCTAGTATGATCGTTCATTAAATTTTCATACATCGATTTGATAGTAAACACACCCCTATTTATGAGCTTCCGTACATAGGTATCACATGTGTCGAGATGAACATTCATCAAGCGGTCACATAGGTGAGATCGCGAATCCCATTTATTACTAATAGGAGCTCTCCTAAATCTCAAATTCAAAGGAGGGGCATTGGATAACACATCATTAAGATAAACGTTTTTGCGTTGAGCTATGTTATAAAGAGATGTGTATTGGTCTTGAAGGGGAGTATCACCTCACCAAGTATTCTCCCAAAATCTTGTTAGCTTACCTTCGCCAATTTTGAAAAAACCTCTATTAAACAAATTATCTTTAACCCCCATAAGAACTTTCTAAAAAGGAGAATCAGTAGGTTCTGCTTCTATCTGAGGTAACGTTTTATCATAACAAATACTTGTTTTGTAGCAATTCTTACCAGATTCCCTCCTCATTTAACAATTTGAATAACCATTTACCGAGTAAACATTTGTTTTTTAACTCGAGAACTTCAACTCCTTGTCCTCTCTGATCTTTAGTCTACAAATAATGTCCCATTTAGTAAGTAGATATTTACGTTTATTCTCGTCACTTTGTCAAAAGAAACGAGATCTATACTTTCTTACCCTTTTGGTACTTCAAGAAATGACAGCACAAACATTGGTAGGCTATTAACTAGGACAAGGCGGTCTCCATATGAGAGCAGCTTCGTATACCATCAAAATGAGTTTCTACTGGATACCATTCCGAATTGAGTGATTTCTGTAATGAATAGAGACCCCTAAATATCTAAAGGGTAAAGAACCAGACTCGAACGCTAAGATTTGCTTAAACTTATTCTCTTCATCCTTGGCCTTCCCAAAGCAGAATATCTTGTTTTTATGAAAATTAAATTTCAAAGTCCGAAAGTTGCTCAAAAAGACAAAAAAAAATCAATTTCATATTCAGCGCTTTACCCAAATTATACTCCATGACCACGATAGTATTACTAGCGTATTGTAAAATAGAGATGCCCTGATGTGGGATAAGACTCCGGATGGCAATGGGTACCCGATACCCGCTAACCCTACGGGTACCCGCGTCAAATGGGGAGGGTTTGGTGAAGAAAAAAACCCGTGGGGCTGCTTATCGGGGAAAATATAAACCCGTAGGGTCTAGCGGAGGCGGGTATGGGGGTGCCAAACCCGTACCCTTTAACCCGCATACCGGGGGACCCCACGTGTCATTGAGTAATGAGTACAGAGGAGCCCTATCTTTCCTTCAGCCCACACAGCCCCACCTGTCAATATATCGACACAAACCTGAACTCCCCAAATCCCCAGCCCAGCGCCAGACCCGCACCCATTTTCCTCTTCATCCTGAGGCCGAGTCCCCAGCCGCCGCCGCTCCTGGCCTCCTGCCGTCATACGCGGCTGCGCCTCCGTGCGCCGCCACGCTGCTCCTCCGCTGCTCGGCCCCTCCTGCGTCGCTCCTCCGCCGCCCATCCTGCGTCGCCGCCCTGCCCCTCCTGTGCAGCCCGTCCTGCGCCGCGGCTCCCTGAGGGCCTTGGCGTCCGAGCCTGTCGCACCGGACAAGGGGAGCCCATCGAGCACTTCCCACCACTCTCGGCCTCGTCCCCGCGTTGGTTTGGCGAAGTGAGCGGCTCAATCTGGTAATGCCGCAGCCAAGGGAGCCAGACCATGGAGAACGAGGCGGGTCCCCGTCGGGTCTCGTGAACCCGGCGGGTGGCGGGTCTGGTGGAGTTTGGGACCCAACGGTGGGAATGGGGGCGGGGAGATGGCCCGGGTGCGGGTATGGGGGTGTCAAACCCGGCCCCGAACCCCCGTACTTAACCATCTTCCTTTGGCCTTTTAATAAGAACAATCAACGTATCCACAACTATATTAAAAGGAGTAAAATGCATCCATGGTCACTAGACTTGTCTCGGAAGCTCACTTTGGTCACTGTACTTAAAAATACGGTCAGTACGGTCACTATACTCGCATGATTATACGGTCACTGGACAACTGTATAGCTCCGTACGTGACTAAGTTGACCAGTCAACACCCCCAGACTTACATGAGGGCCCCATCTGTCAGTGTGTGCAAAGAAATCAAGGGATTAAAAATGATGTGGAAGCGGGACTCGATCTTGAGATCACAGGCATTAGCCAGCGCGCACTAACCACTGGGGCAAATGATGCCTTAATTTTATCCGAGGCATACTGACTTTTAGACAACTAGCGTGACTATGTGTTAGCGTACGTGTGTGCATGCCTGCCAGCGCGTGCCAGCGTGCAGGTATACGGCATGCGTGTAACGGTGTAAGGCATCTAGCAGTGGACGTGGCGGCACCATGAATATCGGTCGCCGCCTATTGATCTTCGAGAATTTGTGACGGTAGAATTTTAGTCAGAGGTGTAGGGATGTACTGTTTATTAATTCGTTTGATCTAACACATAGAACGCAGATGTGATGCAACCGAGCACCAATGTGCTCGAGTGGAATTGTTTATTGAAAATTTTAAATATGAGTTTGAAAATAAATCAAATATCTTTTGTTTGATAGATACACATGTTTTCTACATATATGCTGATTTTCTCATATGCCAAGCTACATTAAGCAACAAAATTGTAGGCAAATAAAGGGAAAATAGAAGGTTATATTTTTCATACATATTTTTTTTGGTGTAGCCCAAAATATAAAATTTGTTTTTGATATTCTTTTTTTTTTGCAGACGTACAAATGTATATATGTATTTGTATAGCAATGTTTCAGATTATTGTGAGACCTAGAAGTATGATTTTAAAATTTTAAAAAATCGAGGTCCAGTAAGCTCGGGAGCCACTAGCAATTTCCATATCATATACTCAAATATATAAAAAAACGAGTATTCTTTTGTACAGCACAACACTATTTTCGTTCACGTGATTTAACGAATATATTAGTTGGTCACTGATGAAGCACGTACATGTGTGTGCTCCCGGAAAAAAAACACGTACGTGTCTGTGCAGTGCATGTGCCTCGGTATAAATACGGGACTACAATTTTTTCCATCATGAACGACGTCCTGCTCTATTGGTTAGCACGCGCCGGTTTTTCCCTTTATCACACTCACACGTTCGAGTCCTCGCGTCCACATCATTTTTTAATCCCTTGATTTCTTTCCACACACTGACAGATGGGGCCCGCATGTAAGTCTGGGGCTGTTGACTGGTCAACTTAGTCACGTACGGAGCTATACAGTTGTCCAGTGACCGTATAATCACCTCCATGCGAGTATAGTGACCGTACTGACCGTATTTTTAAGTACAGTGACCAAAGTGAGCTTCCGAGACAACTTAAGTGACCGTGGATGCATTTTACTCTATTAAAAGGTATAGAGGATAACGAGTCTTTTTCTTGTCTACAATAATGACCGATATCAGCATTCTGCTACCCCCATCAGTCCCTGAATAAAATGCATGACCGATATCATCGTTCACCAGAAACTCAGTATTAAAGGACTGCTACTGACACTGTTTGGAACAAACAAAATCTTGGTCTATGAATCTTGATATTTTAATCAACATGCCTAGGGTCTGGCAGCTGGGATATTTAATGACCATAAAGAGATTGAAACCCACATGGGGAAGGGGCCTGCGACTGGCTAGTGTCTGGAAACAAAACACAGCAAGCCAGAAAATTGGGTCTGTAGAAAAACGTTTTCTTTTGCTGATTAATGAATCTAACATTTTACCTTTATACCCGCTGTGAAGGGATCACTCCTGTCCAGCTGAATGCGCGTAGACAGAAGGCCCTGCCGGAAAACCTAGCCCGAGCTGTGACCGCCGCCGCCGCCCCCGTCCCTCTTCGTTCGGTCGTCCTGCTGCGGCCGCCGTCGTAGCTTCGTCCGGCCGCGGCACGACCCCGACACCGAGCCCGTGCTCCTCCCGACGCCCGGCCAACGCGGCGGCGCCGGTCCCTCTTCGTCCTGCTGCGGCCGCCTCTGTAGTGGCTCGTCCGGCCGCGGCACGACCCCGACGCCCGGACTGTGCTACTTTCCTTGCTCGTCCCCGGCACCAACAGCCTGTTCTTGCTCCTCACTGGGATGGTTCCTCCTGAAGTTCAATCTAGGTAATCTTCTATGACCTTATATAAATTCTTTTATTTGTGTGTGTCTGTATGAGCATATAACTTGCGTTTGTGAGAGACCCTTATTTGTGTTCTTTGTTCCATGTGTTTGTGCTGATACAGGATTGAACCAAAAAAAGGGTACTATGGTCATAACTAACGGAGAGTTCACAAAAGTGGTAGGAATCAAAAGAACTGCAATCTTTGAGGGTACAGACCTAAGAACGATCTTTTGATGATATAGAGCTTTAGAAGGCGTCTTTTACTGGTTTGGTCGTGGGGATATAAAACTAACTGGAAAGGTTTCGTTAATGCAATGGAACCGGGGAGCTTCTCCTCCCTGAGAATCTAAAATAAGAAGGCGTCTTTTAATGGTACAGACCCAATTTCCCCCCCAAGCTTTGACTCACAAATCACAATACGCTCTGGACAACGCTCGCCGCCATCGATCCCCTGCTGTGCACGCCCTTTCGGCGGTGCCCGCCTCACTTCTGCTCTCTAGCGTCACTGCTCAAGGGAGTAGATGATGTGAGCTGAAGTGGAGAAGGAAGGACGTGCACCCGTCGGTTTGTCTATTCATTTCTTTCCCTTTTTCCACCTTGGTACAAGTATTCAGTTTTTGTTCTCATTTCTCAGTTACCATTCCTGTCAGGTCGGCGATGGCTATTGGTAGTGAAGCTGCTGAGAGCTAAAGGAAGAAGCATTCAGTCTAATTCCATCTCTGAGAGGGTAGAAGGAAGAAGCAATAATGGCCGTGTCTGCTGTCAACGCCGTGCTTGGGAGCGTGGGCAATCTCGCTGTTCAGGAAACCAAATTCTTATGTGGAGTTACCATTGAAGTGGCCTTCTTGAAAGATGAGCTGATGCGGCTGCAGGGCTACCTCAAAGACGCGGACAGCAAATGGAGATCAGGAAATGCAAGGGTTGCAATATTGGTCACCCAGATCAAGGCTGTAGCTTATGAATCTCAGAATGTCATCGAAGCTGCAGATTACATGGAGAAAAGAAACAGACTCAAGAAGGGATTCATGGGTGCTATCTCAAGGTATGCTCGCTTACCGAGTGACTTGGTCACCCTTCATGAACTAGGTGCTGAAATTCAACGTGTAAGAAGGAAGCTCAATGAGATATTTGAGAGCGCAGACCGTCTCAAAATCGATTTGGATAACAGTGTTGTAGTTAGTGGCCAAGTTGAAGATGAGTTCGCACAAGGTTGTGGTCTTACGAAAGAAGATGTGGTCATGGTTGGTTTTGAGGATGAGCACAAAGAGATAGTAGATGTATTAGTTGGTGAAGGGGACCTGCTTAGTGCAGTCTCAATAGTTGCAATGGGTGGGGCGGGGAAAACAACACTGGCTAGAAAAGTTTGCAGTTCATCTAGAGTAAAACAACACTTTGAGGCAATTGTTTGGGTTACCGTATCTCAAAAGTTCAGGGGCGTTGATTTACTAAAGGATATAATGAAACAAGTTATGGGAAACAAGGATGAGTCAGTTGAACAGATGCAAGAGTATGAGGTCGGAAAGAAGATCAATGATTTTCTGTTGCCAAAAAGATACTTGGTAGTTTTGGATGATGTGTGGGAAACAGATACATGGGAGCAAATAAACAGAACGGTTAAAGCTTTTCCAGATGCCACTAACGGAAGTAGAGTACTGTTAACAACGCGAAGCAAAGATGTTGCTGTTCATGTTGAAATGGCAACACATGTTCATGTTCTAAAGCATCTAGACGAAGAGAAAAGTTGGGAACTATTTAGTACCAAAGCTTTACCACCACACAGAATGTCTAGTATCAAGAATTACGTGAGGAAGTTTGAAGAATTTGGGAGAAATCTTGCAAAGAAGTGTGATGGATTGCCACTTGCACTTGCAGTCTTCGGGAGCTATCTGTCGAAGAATCTAAATATACAGGCATGGTCCGATATACTATTGAGTTGGCCACCAACCAAAGGCACACAGATGATGCGGGAAATACTAGCTCGCAGTTACAAGGACTTGCCAAGTGAATATTTAAGGTCTTGTTTCCTCTATCTTGCTGCTTTTCCTGAGGATTTTGAAAGACGTGTGTCCGATCTTATTGAATTATGGATAGCAGAAGGTTTCATTCCACATACAACAAAGCATAAACTAGAAGAAACAGCACGCAAGTATGTAACTGAGTTGGCTCAAAGAAGCTTGGTCCAAGTTGTTGAAAAAAGCAAGACACCTAGAATGATACAAAAAATAAGGGTCCATGATATTTTGCGTGACTGGTGCATAGAAGAAGCCAGAAAAGATGGTTTTCTTGATTTGATCGACAAAACTGCAGGTCAGGCTTCACCTCCTCTATTTGTAATAGTTCAATCATTTTTGTGGTAGTATGTATGTTCGTTTTTTGGGATATATATCTTCTGACTGACATGTGGATGTACTCTATGCTATACAGAACAAGTTGGTGCATCGTCTTCTGATACCGTTAGATCCTATCGTTCCTCCCTTCAAAACTCGAGTGGTCAGTTTGTGCAAGCAACACTTAATCTCCGAACCGTCTTTGGTTTTGAAGCTTTATCGATATCCTTAGCTAACCTGAGATTTCTAAGAGTTCTTCACATCGAAGACTCAACCTTAGAGCATTTCTCTAGTGTGATTGGTGTATGCATTCACCTAAGATGCCTTAGGTTGAGAAGATGTTCAGGTGTAAAAAGGATTCCTTCTTCAATTGGAAAACTCCTTTACCTGGAGACGATAGATCTGAGAGGCACAAGTTTGGACTCGGAAGTGCCAAAATCCCTCTGGGATATCTCTGCTCTAAGGCATGTTTACCTTAGTGGGTGGATTTCTCTATCGAATGCAAGGAGTGTGGTGCAACAGAAAGAGCTCCAGACCTTACACTTAGAAAATTATTACAGTGGAGACATGGCAACATTTCTGGGCCAAATGACGCAACTTGCTAATTTTTCGGTAATGGGTTTTGTGCATGCGGAGATGGTGACTCTGTTTGCAAGCATGCCTCACCTTGTTTCCATTTCCCTCGGTCAGTTCGACGTGATCAAGGGGCCCGATTATAAGGGTGATCGCGGCGGTGGACTGTTTAACGTTAAACATGACCCCATGCCGATCTTGGAGATGCTTCCATGTCTTGTCGTCCTGAAGTTGGATGGGTATACAGGTCAAACCATGTCCTGCACTGCGGATGGGTTTCGTCGTTTACAAGAACTAGAACTTAGAAGATGGTCCGTTGAGGAGTGGAGGATGGAGGAGGGGACAATGCCAATGCTCTCCCACGTGTCATTGTGGGGTTGCTCGGACATGACAGTCCTCCCTGGCTGGTTGTTGCGCCATCCCTCCCTCCAGTACCTGCAACTGGTTGATATGATCCAGCTTGAAGGCTTATACAGAGTGACGGATGAGCTGGAACGGAAAGGATGTGAGGTAACTATGGAAAGGATGTGAGGTAACTATGCCCCTGCGTTTTTGTAAATAAAAATCCAATGATGTATGTGTAGTTTCGGCACCGATAGCTCACACCAAGTTATTTTTTCTTGTCTACTGCAGGTGGATAGTCGGCCTTTCAACTCCAGAGGAACTGAGGAATAGGGCCTAAACATCGTTCTGTAAAGAGCTTCTGCCCCTTCTCGTTCAAGACAGGAGCAAAAGCATATGTGTTCATCCCTCTCGAATGTGTCTTTGCAAATGTAATACTCCCTCCGTTCAGAAAAGGATGTCACAAAAATGGTCTATCTATAGTTCATTTTTGTGACATCCTTTTCCGAACGGAGGGAGTACTAAAAACGAAATGGAGCACCGGCCGAACCCCTACGTGCTTCAAGAGAATGTTATGATGTATCTGTATGCATTTCGGATTATTTGTTTACACTTTGGATTTATTTGCACGTACATGTATGTTTATTTCTGATTAGACATATGTTTGAGAAGTGACTGAGCAATCAGGATGGGAATGGTGCGGGTGGCAATGGGTATTTCGGTGCGGATTATGTGATGGTTTTGATTGGTTTGGGCTGAAACGGATTTAAAACAAAATTGGACTGGAGCGGTGCGGGCTTAGGGCATCTCCAGCTGGCCCCCCCAGCGCCCCCCCAGGGCTGATTTTGGCGCCGTTTTGGCCTGGGAGCGCCGTTTTTTCGCCCAGCCGGCCCCCCCAGGAGCCCAAAAAGCGCCGGATCGGCGGAAACTAGCGCCGGCGTTCCCAGGCCAAACCCAGCCCACCGGGTTCGGCCTGGGGGAGCGAATTGGCGCGAAACAGAGAGTGGGCCAGCGTTGTCAGCGTGATAGGCGAAATGGCGCGGTATCACGGGCGGAAAAAACGCTTCGTCGTCATCTCCTCGGCTCCCGCGCTGGTCACAAGCCTGCCGGAGTAATGGCCTCCGACTGCCGCGTCGTTCAGCGGCGGCCGACGCATCCAATCGGCTGCCACGCGCCGGAGTAATGACGCGCCACCGTATCGCCTCCCCTGCGCCTATTTATTCCCCCATCTCGCCGTGGCAAGGCACACCATTCCCCATTCTCTCCAGCCTCTCTCCCTCTCGCCGTTCAGCAATGGCCGAGCGCTACCCCGGAGACGAAGCTGCGGCGAACGGCTTCGGCCGGCGTTTCCTGCACGAGGACGAGGCCCGCCTGCTGTACGAGGCGGGGTACCCTGCGCCGCCGGACATGCGGGTCCCCGGCGAATGGCGCCTGAGCGCCGGCGGCGTGCCCGTCCCGCCGCCGCCAGAAGGAGCGGATCGCGTCTACGCGATCCAGGAGGTCATCGCCGACCTCACCGAAGAGCAGGCGACGGACCCGCGCTGGGATCCGGCGAACAACGCCTTCTGGACGGCGTACTTCGTCGAGCGCCGCCGCCGCGAGCTGGAGGACATCAACAACAACGGCCCAGTCTCCGGCCGGAAGAACGCCGGCGGGCGGAAGCAGTGGTGGAGCGCTCGAGGACGTACCCTCGCGTACGTTCTCGAGCACATCCACGCCGGGAACCAGCCCCGGCTCACCATGCCGCCGCGCCAGGCGCCGACGCCCCGACGCCGCTTCACCTCCTGGCTGCCTAGGAGGATGGGGACGGCGTCTTCGTCGTCTTCCTCCGGCGCGCGCTCCAGCGGGTCCCCGCAGACGCCGGCGTTCTCTCGGGTCAAGCCCGAGCCGGAGGACACGCCGCGCGGCGTCATCCTCAACTCCGGCGCCGCGCCCGGTCGCCGCCAAGAAGGCCCAGCGGCGGCATTCGCATCAGCGAGCGCCGCGCGCCGTCGCCTCCCCGAGGCCACCTGCGCCTCGTCAGGCCAAAGCAGGAGCCTGGCACGGGCGGCGCCACCTCCAAGAAGAAGAAGGCGTCGGTGGATTGGGCGGCGCCGCCGGAGTACGTCCGGGCGGACATCAAGGCGGAGGCGCCGGACGACGACGAGGAGTTCCCTGGCGAGCAGAACGCCGTCACCGCCTCCTTGGCCGAGCCGCCCGTCGTCGCCGAGGAGGAGCTGCCGGACGAGTTCATCTTTGCCTGGTCGCGCACCCAGCACGCCAAGGAGGAGATTGCGCGCCAGCAGCGCCTCCTCGACGAGGCTGCGGCCAACCGCCGTCGCCAGGCCGCCGCACGCCGGCCTCCTACTCCACCTCGTCAGGCGAGCGGCGAGGTGATCGTCCTCGACGACAGCGACGACGACGGAGGGTGGTTCGGCACCGGCGCCAACAACGACGAGGCCGGGCCGAGCAACTTCGGCGGCGGCGCGCCACCAAGCGACGACGACGACGACGGCGGCGACTACACGGCGTTCTACAACCAGCTGGGCATGTAGATCGCCGTGTTTTAGTTTAAATTTTAGTTTTATGTTTGTATTATGTAATGAACAATGCGGAATTCGCCTATATAGTATGAATTTCGACTAAGTTTAACGTGTTCGCTGAATTTCGCCCAATTGTTTTTTTTTTTTTTGAAATTTTCGGCCCAAGTCTGGGTTTGGCGCGGCTGGGAAAACGGCGAACCAGGAGCCCAAAATGCGCCGGCGTCCCCCAGGCCGTCCAAAAAGGCGCCGTTTTTCGGCCTGGGGGGGGGCGAACGGCTGGAGATGCCCTTAGGCCCGCTTGGCACGTCTGTTAAAATTCCGCCGGTATTTGGCACGTACACTTTGGCCCGTATTTTTCGCCGGACATAATTAGGGTTGTAAAATTTACACCCGGATTAGACTAAAATCCTGTGAACCAAGCGAGGCCTTATCGTAGATTCGGACCGGGGCGGTGCGGTGTGGGATGGAATAAAGTAATTCAGAATGGGCTGAAACCCATGGTTCATTCAACCCGCGAAAGCGTTCGGGGGCACGACTCCCCTGACCCCGATATCCCCTCTTGCCTCTCCTCCCCTGTTCCCCACGGTGGCCATGGCAGCCGCACCTCAAGCGTATGGTCCCCAGGCGGCCAGGCCCCAACACCACTACACCGCCTCACTGGAGCACGCCCAGTGACGCCCGCACTCGGCTGCGGCGTCCGTCCATGGCCCGCACTCGGCTGCGGCGGCGGCGGCGGCACGGATGTGGCATTCGTCCATGGCGCGCATGGCCACCACAACGAGCAGCTCACAAAGATCTTTGGGAGGACGGCGCGAAGCATGGGCCTGACGGGACGAAGAAGCCTGTAAGAGCCATGGTCCACGAGACCAAGAGGAGTATTTCGACGGCGTCGCCGCGCTGCTGCATGCCGGATGGGAGTGTCCGTGGTGTATTGGCCCATGAGCAAGCGCAGGCGCCGACACCTCCGCCTCCGGCTGCGGCAGAAGGTCTTCTTGAGTACTACAGCCAGCAGGAGCAGTATCTTGTTCAGGACCAACAGCAGCCTCTGCCTCCCGTGGCGCCGGAGGATCTTGTTGATTTCTACAGCCAGCAGCGAGCCAGCGATGATTAGCAACAACCGTGTGGCCGGCGGCGCTGCGCTGTTCTCATCCTCTAGATAAGTCTCTCCGGCGCTGCTCTCTCCCTTCCTTCGCGGTCTGCGCGCTGGTCGCCGGTGGCCGCGTCTAAGTACTCCACGGCGAACAAGTGCAACCGTGCGTGGGAGTACTGCTTCAAAACTGAAATTAGATGCTCGCGTGGGAGTACCACTTTGATGTGCGTGGGTTGTACGTGGGGTGTTTAATGGTTTCAAACTACAAACTAACATATGGATTGGTGCGGTTTGGGGGAAAAGGATTGCGGGCTGGTGCGGGCTGGTTACCAGTGATTAATTAGTGGGGAGGTTTGGTGTGCTGGTGAGTTTTGTTTTTTGAATTTTCCATATATAAATAAAACAAAGACCGCAGGCCGCCTCTTTAAAACCTTCCAGTCCCTTTCGGTACCTGATAAAGAAAGAGTGCGTCTGAAACCTGCGGCCTATCCCAGTTCGAACAGTGCTACATCATTCATTACATGAGGACTAATAAAACTAGGGGGATCGCCGTCCCAAAAACTAGAAGAATTTTGAATCAACAGCCAATTTCGCCAAATGGTGCGTCACCAAGTTTGCCTCAGAGCACAGTGTTGGACAAGGACGATCCAATACTCTGAGCTCTAAGAAAGCAGTCAGCCAGAATAGCAGAATAAGGGCCCCATATTTCAATTCTCCGTCGTTAGGCTTGGCACACCTCCAGCGAATTAGTCTCGATCGTAACAGGAGAACATCCAATTTGTTCAATGAGATTTAGGCCTCTCTAAGAGAAACCGCTTCGCTGTAGTAGCATCAGAGTTGGACGAGGGTCATAAGCACCAGCAACGGCTTCCCCTTTGTGATTACGCAGAACCGCACCAAAAGCACCTGAACCATCCACTAAAAAAGGCAGCATCAATATTCAACTTTATACGAATTAAAATGAGCTTTAGACCACCTTATTTCCTTGGAGCCTTTTCCAACTTGGCACCCTTAAAGTTCGCAGCTAAACCCGGATTGAGAAGGCCGATTGGGCTGGGGAAGCAACTGTTTCACCTTTTACAAGTTGCCTTCTTTGCCACCAAATATACCAAGCCCCTACCATATTGCCTCAGCCACATTAATCTTACCCAGCTTTGGACTTGGAGGATAATTCTTCCTCAAAATTTCTTCAAAGACAACAGATACTGATCTATCGATGTGAATAACCTCATTAATAATTTCCAGAATTCCGATAGAGTTCCAAACTTGTCTTGCCCTATCACAAGTGAACATTAGATGCTTAATATCTTCAGGTCCTTGCTGACAAACAGGACACTGTGCGGTTGTTTTGATATGTCTATTAGCAAGAATTGATAAACCTGGTGTGGTGGAGAGTTAATTGTCTGCTGGGCTGGCACGGGCATGGTGCGGTTCTCTCCCCGTTGTCAGCCTGACTGAGCACCCACTATTATCAACTCTTGTGATGCTGATTGCTCAATGCAAAGTCTTAATTACAATCAGTTTTCACTGGTTTGTCTTTGTGTTACCCCTTTGTTCAACTTCTACCTAGGTTGATGTGAAGAACAAGTCATTAATGATTTGTCAGTGATAGAAATCTGACGGGTGAAGCCCTTACACACTAATAACGTGGAGCGAGCTATTTATATTAATCTCAACTGCAATCACGACTGACCACGCTTAAACACACGTCCACCCGTGATCTTGAGCATCCCGCGATCTCAAGCAACTGATCATATAGAATGAGACGGGAAGCCCACAAACACGAGTAGAGTAACTTTGGACGGTGTTTCCCTACTAACCTGGACACGTCTAAATATTTTTTTCTCACGTGTGCTATCCATCCTGATCTGTGGTGCGTACTAGCTCCCAGCTAAGAATTACGGATAAAAACCAATATATGTCATATTGTGACAACAATTGACTCATTCACATGAATTCCTCCTGAGTATCATATCGGATTTGCAATCAGACTACTTTGGTGGTTTCTGTTAATGGAAATCGGAGGGAAGACCCTCTTTTTCAAAAAGAAAAAAATATCATAGCGGACAGAACGCTTCTTCTTTTTTACCCTTTACATTTCTATCCAATGGGAACCGATTGTTAGATTTCCATGACATGCTACATCGGCGACACATTGTCTCTGTGGACCTTCTCATCCTGGTACTCACCTTTCTCGCCACTAGCTAGCGTAGTGCGTACCAGGTTCTTCATTTGCATGTGACCCGGCATGTGAACCTCCATCCATACGATCATCTTCCACGATGTCGCCGCCTCCTTGCAGTTGACGTGCACGGGATTAAGAGGAGAGGGTCGGTGCTTGTCGTGCAGTACACGTCCGTTGGGAGACACCAAGAGGAAGGTATGATGCAGTTCAGCAGCAAGTTTTCCCTCAGTATGAAACCAAGGTTATCGAACCAGTAGGAGCAACAACTCTTCAGAAGGTTGTCAACGGCGAAATATGATGCGGCGCAACACCAGGGATTCCGGCGCTGACGTGGACCTGCACACAACACAATCACAATACTTTGCCCCAACGAAACAGTGAGGTTGTCAATCTCACCGGCTTGCTGAAAACAAAGGATTAAACGTCTGTGTGGAAAATGAGTATTAAATTGCAGAGAATGAAAAAGGAACAGTTTGCAGTTTGTGGTTTAATCAGTGTAAAAGAATGGACCGGGGTCCACAGTTCACTAGTGGTGTCTCTCCATAAAAGATAACTAACATGTTGGGTAAACAAATTACAGCTGGGCAATTGACAAATAGTGAGCGCATGACAATGCAAATACATGACATGATGATTACTATGATATTTAATTGGGCATTACGACATGATACATAGACCGTTATCCAACAGCATCTATGACTAATAATCCACCGCCGGGTTGTCATCCGAGTCCCCGTTGGTATTAAGTTGCAAGCAACGGATAATGCATTAAGTAAAGCGTAATGTAAACAAACACATATGCCCGGACATAGCATCGTTAGGTTATCCCTAGTGGCAACAGCACATCCACAACCTTAGAACTTTCTGTCACTGTCCCAGATTAAACGGAGGCATGAACCCACTATCTAGCATAAATACTCTCTCTTGGAGTACAAGCATCTACTTGGCCAAAGCATCACTAGCAACGGAAGCATGCAAGATCTTAATATAACATAGATAGATTGATAATCAACTTGACATAATATTCAATATTCATCGGATCCCAGCAAACACAACATGTAGCATTACAATAATATGATCTTGATCATGTAGGGCAGCTCACAAGATCTAAACATGATGGCACAAATAGGAGAGACAACCATCTAGCTACTGCTATGGACCCGTAGTCCAAGGATGAACTACTCACGCATCACTCCGGAGGCAGGCATGGCGATGTAGAAGCCTCCGGTGACGATTCCCCTCTCCGGCAGGGTGCCGGGAAGAGGTTCTGAACCCTCCCGAGCTAGGGTTGACGGCGGCGGCGTCTCTGGAACTTTTCGTGGATATGCTCAGGTACTTAGGGTTTTCGCGTCGGGGGGAATAAGTAGGCGAAAGGGCGGCGGGCGACCCCGGGGGCCCACACCACCCAGGGCGCGGCAAGGGGGGCCCGCGCCCGGTGGCGTGGGGCCCTGTGGCCTCCTCCTTGCTCTTTGCTCATCGTGTTCTGGAAAAATAGGCCCTGTAGTTTCGTCCAATTCCGAGAATATTTCCAGACTAGCTTTTCTGGAATACAAAAACAGCAGAAAACAGGAACTGGCACTTCGGCATCTTGTTAATAGGTTAGTCCCAAAAAATGTATAAAAGTGATATAAAGTAGATGCAAAACATGTAGCAATTGGTATAAAACAAGCATGGAACATCAAAAATTATAGATACGTTTGAGACGTATCAGCATCCCCAAGCTTAGTTCCTGCTCGTCCTCGAGTAGGTAAACGATAAAAACAAAATAATTTTTGAGGTGACATGCTCATAATCTTGATCATATAATATTGCAAGGCACATGTAAATGAATGAAGTGATCCAAGTCAATGGTCTATAATTTGCTACCAAATAGATAATGAGTAAACAATGAATCACACAAGCTAAACGTTTTCATGAATAGTACTTTCGAGACAAGCATCAAACAGTTTTGCATAAGTGTTAACTCATAAAGCAATAGTTTCTAATAAAAGGTATTCAATCAACACAAAGGAAGAATTAGTTTCAGCATTTGCTTCAACTTTCAACATATTTATCTCATGGATATTGTCAACACAAAGTAGTATAACAAGTCCAATACATTGCATATAACGCATGTTGTAACAAAGTTGACACTAGTGTTTGCTTGTGGAAGACAGAAAGAATAGGAAAACTGACTCAACATAAAAGTAAAAGAAAGGCCCTTCGCAGAGGGAAGCAGGGATTAAATCATGTGCTAGAGCTTTTAGGTTTTTGAAAGCATATAGAGATTGCATAAAATATTTGATACTCCTCCCAACCTTGCTAACACAAGCCATGGCTAACCGAATCCTCGGGTGCCTTCCATCAATCACATACCATGGAGGAGTATCTATTTTTGAGAGGTGTGTTAATTGTCAACGAATGGTAGCGGGTGAGAACAGTATTCTACCTGTCAAACGGACTTTTAAGAGCGGCTCCCATGAAGGACGTTATTTCTACCAGCAAGGCAGATCATCCCTCTTTCTCTTTGGTTTACACACAGCGTATTTCACTGTTTGTCATTGCTTACTGATGAATCAGGGCAAAAGTGTGAAGAGAATTAATTGGTTAAAGTTGTAATTAATTGGGACTGGGCACCCCGTTGCCAGCTTTTTGCAAGTTATTGGATAAGCGGATGTATATGCCACTAGTCCAGGTGTAAAAGTCCACTGAAATAGAATAAAGAATAACCACACTAATTCCTCATGAGCTAGTAAACATTGACACAAAAAGGGAATAATAACATTTTGAATAATTTAAAGGTAGCACATGAAAAATTTACTTGGAGTGGCAAGGAAATACCACATATAGGTAGTTATGGTGGACACAAATGGCATGGATTTTGGCTCAAGGATTTGGATGCACGAGAAGCATTCCCTCTCAGTACAGAGTTTAGGCTAGCAAGGTTATGTAAGCAAACAAGAATATCAACCCGTACACCAAGTTTTATATGACAAACATATTGCAAACGTTATAAGACTTCATACCGTCTTCCTTGTTAACCAAACCCTGTTATTAGAAAATATCTAGACCTTAGAGATACCACCGATGCAAACCAAATTTTCAACAAGCTTTACGGTAGTTCTTCACTAATAGGCTTAACTCATGTGATGCACAATTTAATCATGATCTACTTGTTAACTCAAAACAATTGACAAGCATCAAGTTATCCATTTAGTGATCTACAAGATTAAGCAAGTTTTTCCTTATACCAATTACCACATGCAACATTTTGAACCAACCAAACACCAATCAATTTATTTAATCAACTCTCCAAACAAATATAAGTGAAGCAAGAGAGTACTTTCTACAAAAGAAAGCTAATAGCTCTGAAAGAGATACATGAAAACAAGAGCTAAAAGCTGAACAGCGCTAGATATGAATACTCAACAAATATAAGTGAAGAATAGGAGTATTCTCATGAAAAAGCGGAGCGTGTCTCTCTCCCAATCAAGAATGCTAGGGTCCAGTCAAGCTTTATTGAAAATAAAAGCAATACTGAAAATAAAAGCACACAGACGCTCCAAGAAAAGCACATATGATGTGAAAGAATTAAAATATAGTTTCACTAGAGATGACCTGGATGATTTGGGCATCCCCAAGCTTAGACGCTTGAGTCTTCTTGAAATATGCTGGGGAGATCCATGGGAGCCTCCCCAAGCTTAAGCTCTTCACTCTTCTTGATCCTATATCATCCTTCTCTCTTGACCCTTGAAAACTTCCGTCACACCAAACTCAAAGTAATCTCATTAGAGGGTTAGTGCATAATCAAAAACTCACATGTTCTGTAAAGACGCAATATGATTGTTACTTTAAACATTAGCTACAGCCACTGATGTTATGTGAAGCTCTTCCACCCAAAAAAGAATTTCACTCAACACTAGTAAAAGAGAGAATGCAAAATAAAAAGGCATAATCTGTCTAAAACAGAACAGTCCGCAAAGACGAATTTTTTCGAGGCACTTACACGCTCAGATCAAAAACTTGAACTAATGAAAGATTCAGACATTCATAAAGATTACGCACAAAAATTCAGATTTTTAACAATCTGGTGATTTTAATTTCGTACAGTGAACAGCAAAAATCTGTTTCTGCGCAGCAATCAAAATTAAGCACCTTAACACTAGAGGCTACTCTTGGCACAACAATGCGAGAAAATAAAGATACAAAGGAGTTGCTACAGAAGTAAACAAATCCTTGACTCAATAAAAGAAAAATTGCAGAAAAATAAAATGGGTTGCCTCCCATAAGCGCTTTTCTTTAACGCCTTTTAGCTAGGCACAAAGCATGCATCAAGTATTACCAAGTGAAGAAGCATCCAAAGAGAGGTCGGAAGTTTTCTCAACAATGCATTGTATCTTATCTATATAGGTTTCAGAATTCCCTTTCTCAATACCCTCAGGCTCATCATATTCATCAAATGGGTTTTCAGAAACAATCCAATCAAAATTCTTTTCTAGTGCCTCTGCATTCCTATAAGCTTAAAAGGTATTGGTACTTTAACTTCCCCCACACAATTGGTTTCTTTAGTGTACTTGAGCCTCTCTTTTCAAGTTTTTCAAGTGTATTAACAACATCAATATAATCCAAGCATCTTATATTTAATAAAAACTTTTCTAGCTTCCCTAGCAACATCACCAAATTCTTTAAGTAAGGTTTCTAAAACAAAATCTTTCTTTTCACCATCTTCCGTATCATGAAGTTTTAGAAACATGCTGCATTATGGGACTAAGATTAACAAATCGAGCTTCCAACATGTGAACAAGAAGCTGTAGCAATTTCATAATTCGGAGCAAGTTCTACCAAGGATCTATCTTCAAAATCTCAACCATACTAACATGATTAAAGAATTCATCAATGTTATCTCTTCCAATGATAGATAGGAGAAGCATGATGAAATAACAAGCTAAACGGAAAATAACTAGATGCAAGTAACTAATTTTTTGTGTTTTTGATAATTGAAAGCAAACAAGATAAAATAAAAATAAACTAAGCAAGACAAAAACAAAGTAAAGAGATTGGAAGTGTGAAACTCCCCTTGCAAAGACTGTTGTCTCCCCGCAACGGCGCCAGAAAAAGGTGTTGATGGGAGACAGAAGGCTTCCAGAAGAACTTTTACTCCCCGGCAACGGCGCCAGAAAAAAGGTTGCTTGACGTGCAGTACACGTCCGTTGGGAGACCCAAGAGCAAGGTATGATGCAGTTCAGCAGCAAGTTTTCCCTCAGTATGAAACCAAGGTTATCGAACCAGTAGGAGCAACAATCTTCAGAAGGTTGTCAACGGCGAAAAATGATGCGGCGCAACACCAGGGATTCCGGCGCTGACGTGGACCTGCACACAACACAATCACAATACTTTGCCCCAACGAAACAATGAGGTTGTCAATCTCACCGGCTTACTGAAAACAAAGGATTAAACGTCTCGTGTGGAAAATGAGTATTAAATTGCAGAATGAAAAGGAACAGTTTGCAGTTTGTGGTTTAATCAGTTAAAAGAATGGACCGGGGTCCACAGTTCACTAGTGGTGTCTCTCCATAAAGATAACTAACATGTTGGGTAAACAAATTACAGCTGGGCAATTGACAAATAGTGAGCGCATGACAATGCAAATACATGACATGATGTTACTATGATATTTAATTGGACATTACGGCATGATACATAGACCGTTTCACAACAGCGTCTATGACTATAATCCACCGGGTTGTCATCCGAGTTCCCCGTTGGTATTAAGTTGCAAGCAACGGATAATTGCATTAAGTAAAGCGCGTAATGTAAACAAACACGTATGCTCGTAGACATAGCATTGTTGGGTTACCCCTAGTGGCAACAGCACATCCATAACCTTAGAACTTTCTGTCACTGTCCCAGATTTAACGGAGGCATGAACCCACTATCTAGCATAAATACTCCCTCTTGGAGTCACAAGCATCTACTTGGCCAAAGCATCTACTAGCAACAGAGAGCAGCAAGATCATAAATAACATAGGGCATTAATTGATAATCAACTTGACATAATATTCAATATTCATCGGATCCCAGCAAACACAACATGTAGCATTACAATAATATGATCTTGATCATGTAGGGCAGCTCACAAGATCTAAACATGATGGCACAAATGGAGAGACAACCATCTAGCTACTGCTATGGACCCGTAGTCCAAGGATGAACTACTCACGCATCACTCCGGAGGCAGGCATGGCGATGTAGAGCCTCCGGTGACGATTCCCCTCTCCGGCAGAGTGCCGGGAAGATGTTCTGACCCTCCCGAGCTAGGGTTGACGGCGGCGGCGTCTCTGGAACTTTTCGTGGATAATGGCTCAGGCCCTTAGGGTTTTTGCATCGGGGGGAATAAGTAGGCGAAAGGGCGGCGGCTGACGAGCCCGTGGGGCCCACACCATACCAGGGCGCGGCCAAGGGGGCACCCGCGCCCTGGTGGCATGTGGGGCCCCTGGGCCTCCTCGTTGCTTCTTTGCTCCATCTGGTGCCTTCTGGAAAAATAGTGATGTCCGTAAAGATTTCGTCCAATTCCGAGAATTTTCCAGACTAGCTTTTCTGGAATACAAAAACAGCAGAAAACAGGAACTGGCACTTCGGCATCTTGTTAATAGGTTAGTCCCAAAAAATGTATAAAAGTGACATAAAGTAGATGCAAAACATGTAACAATTGGTATAAAACAAGCATGGAACATCAAAAATTATAAATACGTTGAGGAGACGTATCAGTCGGCGGGGATAAAATACACCAAGACAGAATACGTCTCATACGTGGCAAGCCAGAAAGTTAGACGTGGCGCTAGAGTCCGACCTAACATAATGTGGTAGAAACTAGCGCAAGTTTCACTAAATGAGATAACTGATAAGAATTTTCATAAAATAGGATAATTGTTATCGCAATGTCAATGTAGGTGGTAAAAAGGGACTCATTTTCAGATGGTTTCCATGTAGGATGATATGACGGGCGACCACAAAACGAAGCTAGATGTGAGCAAGCACAGCAGAACCCAATGGTTCTAGCTACCTATAAGTACCTAGGAAAAAATGGAAATATTTACCGTGGATGCTACACAAAACAAACTATTAAAAAAAAATATGATGACCCAATGTGAAGTTTTATTATACTTAAATTGATTTACCTCAAACAAAAGGAACTTAAACTGATTTTTTTTTGCAAATCCAAATTGTAATGCATATAAGGGTAAGCAAAAATTTAACTCAACACCTCGCATTTCCTCTCAAAACCAGGCTTATCATTCACATGATTATGTTTATAAATCTACGTGTAATACATATATAGCTATGAACCGAAACAACTTCAGACTTCTGGCAAGTTATAGTTAGTACATAGTATCTATTTTCGTTGTGTCTGAATAAAATGCACCAATCCTACCGGTGTCCCTATAAAACATGAGAGTTGAGATGTCATGTTAACAGCCATACTTTTTAAATATGTTTTTTAGGGTACTATTCAGTGTATATCCATGGTGCACCAAGAAGTTATGTAGATACAAATATCAGGAAGTGCACCAAACATAGTCAATATAAGTGCGGAAAAGGATGAAAAGTTAAACAATACAAGGAAAATTTCTTCCACACGGGCCCGCTCTACGTGTGGTACTTGTAAGAACGGGAATTCTTCATGCTGAATAAACATGTCTTACCGAATGCAGGCCTTTACAAATTCTACCCCCATAATTATATATTTGTACAAAATATGATTGTAAATTTTGAGCCCAAAACGTCAACATGATCATTAAATTATCAGTCAGTTAATATAACTGTGGCTTAGTGAGAGCTCCTTCTTTATAGATGGAGACCAAGAAATACATTCAGAATGTGACACATCACTGCTGCCAAGTAATGAAGTCCTTTATAAAAAAGATTACTTGGCGGTTCAAATAGATTACTTGGCAGCTTAAACAACACCAAACACTAGTACAAAATATGGATTAATGATGCTCCATCAATCTTGACAGCATATCTATTATTGTATTACATGAAAAAAATTCCATTTCGAAAAAAAAATCTACATGAAAATGAACCACTCAGGCCCTTTTCGCAAGACTCAATGTCATGTTAACATCCCTACAATTCGGACAGCCTCGAAAGAGCCATATGTCTTTCTGTGGCATTTTTGCTACCTATTATACATAGAAAAAAAAGATATTGTGGTAATATAGGCTACAGAAAGAGACTGTCAAAGCAACAAGTACCTGATGACCCAAAATAAAGTTTTATTATACTTAGTTTATTTTCTTCAAACAAAAGGAACTTAACTGATTTTATGTGCAAATCCAAATTGCAGTGCATATAAGGGTAAACAAAAGTTTAACTCAGCACTCTCACGCATTTCCTCTCAAAACTACGCTTATCTTTCACATGATTCATTTTATGCATCCGTGATCCGTAATACTATAAAGCTATTAACCGAAACAACTTCAGACTTCTGGTAAGTTATAGTTAGTATACGTACATATTTATTTTCCTTTTTATCTGAATGAAATGCACCACTCCTGCCAGTGTCCCACAAAACATGAGAGTTGAGATGGTGTGACCCCAGGTCATGTTAACAGCCATACATTCCCGACAATCTCCCTCCACTGGTTTTTCTGGGTGAATAGTTCCTATGCGACGTTTTTCATAGTCAATTGATGGGCAGCGACGTCGTTCGCTGGAATAGCTCTGCTGCGACATCGCTGTTTGCGCAAATTGCTCTGCTACGACTTGGCCCTTAAGGGCAGTCTGTTAGTTAGGATTAGGATTATGGGGAGCCAGCGGGGGGACCCACAACTTATCCACGTCAGATTGGTAGGACCTAGACAACAAGGACGACCGTTATATCCTCCTCCCCTGCGCACGCATTCTCCCTTGCTTGCCTGTCTTCTTCTTCTCCGGCGACGAAGCGCCGCAACGCCGACGAGGTTGTCTGAACTGAACTGGATTCATTTGCGCAATTTCTGAAGTGAAGCCGTAAGCAGAACTGGATTTCAACTGAAATTTAACTTAACTATACTCAAATTCGAAAGATTACATAGCTTAGTTCGTGGCGATCATCGGATCAAAGCCACACACGCGGGCAGAAGCTCGATTACATCCTACATAGTTAGCCTAGCTAATTGGGCGTCGACGCTGCTCTACCCCTAAACGCAGATCCAAAATTGGGCTTCGGAGCCCGGGGGTGCGGCGACGGGCGAGGCGGCGATGCCGCTCAGTCGGACAAGTCGGAGAAGTCGAGCTCCTCCTCGTCGGAGCAGATGTCGATGATGGGGTGGAGGGAAGCCTCGATACCTCTCTCGAGGCGGAGTTTGTTGAGCTCCTCGATCTCCTGATGGCGCACCTCGACTCCTGCTGCTGCTGCTGGCTGCGCCGGATCACCTCCTCGGTGATCCAGTCCAGGTCCTCATCGGCGGTGAAGTCTCCGGGCAGCAGGCCGCGGCGTGGTGGGCGGTCCTGCTGCTCCTCCTCCTCCCTCTTCGGCGGCGGCAGCTGTGGCGTCCTTGCCGCCATGCGGGGGCTCCCCGCGCCGGATGAGCTCCCGTGCTCGTAGCGGGGCCGTGCGCCGCCACGGCGAGGTCGTACTCCTCCACCTCACGGCGCTGGTACGCTGGCGGCGGCGTCAGGCCCATGTTGAGCCACTTGTACGCACCGCGCTTCCGACCGATGTCGGAATGAACCCACCTCGCGTGTTCCGGGTCAGCCGGCCGCTTCTGCGACTTGCGGGCATCGCCGGAGCGATTTCCACCGCCGGAATGGCCACCGCGGGAGGAGCCCCCGGAACCTCCACGCCTAAACATCTTCGTGCGGTGGCGCTGGATCTGTATGGCGGTGGCGGTTTCTCGTGGATTTGGTCGCCGGCGGCGAGTGTGGGGAGTTGCGGCAGATCTGAGAAATTGCTAGGGTACGACGCGGGGCTGAGTGGATAAGTAGGGGAACGGGAAAAAACAAGGTGGGCTGTGGCATGGGAGGTGGGCTGGGCCGTGGGGGAAAGCGAACGCGAGGTGGACCGTGCCACGGGAGGTGGGCCGTGTATTGAGCCGTGAAATGAGGTGGCCCGTAATTTGGTTGGCACTTATCTTATGCGTGGCTGAAAAAAACTTTGCCCAATTTCAAATGAGCATAACTAATTCAATAAATATCATAAAAACATGAAACCTTCATTAATTTAAAAAATAGTGAGACTGTATAATGACACTATATAGATAGAAAAAAAAGTCTAGGAATTTGTTTTGAGTGATTAAGACAAGGTGAAAAGACAGGTGAAAAAGACACTTGCAATATCTAACTTAAGAGCTCATTTGAAAATTCAAAAAGATTGTAGAATGACACTATATAGATAGAAAAAAAGTCTAGGAATTTGTTTTGAGTGATTAAGACAAGGTGAAATTAGCTAGAAAGTAGCTCCAAAGGTAGGTTAAACGACCTCAGTTTTAAGCAAGCGATTTTTGACCTTGTCTAAATCAGCAAAAAAAACTGTTCTACCAATCTACTATGTATATAAGAAGACCATGTGGACTGTTTTTTTTCATTTTTTGATTTTTTTTAATTGTTTATACTCATTTCAAATTTGGCCGAATTTAAAATTGAAAATGAAAAATTCCACATGGTCTTCTTATAGACAGAACACAATTTGCAACGATTTCCAAATTATAAACGTGTTTGTTCTAACTTGGTCGTCAATCCGAGCCTTCATGGAAGAAGTGCTAGAAAGGAGCTCCAAAGGTAGGGTAAACGGCCCCATTTCTAAGCAAGTTTTTTTCGACCTTGTCTAAATCAGCCAAAAAGATTTCCTAGACATCCATTCTACATATTAAGTGTCATTCCAAAGTCTCACAATTTATTGAATTAATCTTCATATTATTTATTTATTTTTACATAATAATGGTTTAATTGCAAATCCTAAATAAATAAAGTTCAAAACATGAAAATGAAAAAGTAAGCTCAGATCTATCTTAGTCCCTCCAAAATGAAGCTGTGGTGAGGTGTTCACAACTTTATATTTTCAAAAACATTGAAATCACTTGAACCATACTCTCTACTTTGAAATCCATACTAGTCTGTTCAAGATTTCACATTTGAGTGAAGGCATTTTCGTGCAAATGTATATACACCATGTTTATATTTTTTTTCTCGTTACTATATGACATAAGACACACATGTGCGCTGGTTTTTTCATTTTTGATTTTTTTTTAAATTCATTATGCTCACTTGAAACCATACTCTATACCTTGAAATGCATACTAGTCTGTTCAAGATTTCACATTTGAGTGAAGCCATTTTCGTCCAAATGTATGTACACCATGTTTATATTTTTTTCTCGTTACTATATGACATAAGACACACATGTGCGCTGGTTTTTTCATTTTTTGTTTTTTTTAAATTAGTTATGCTCATTTGAAAATGTTCGGGATCTCTCACCTTATTTAACGATTTTCCGTAAAAATGTATATAAACCATACTTATATTTTTTTCTCGTTACTATATGACATTACAAGACCATGTGCGCTGGTTTCTTGTTTTTTTTGATTTTTTTTTGAATTAGTTATGCTCATTTGAAAGTTCTGTCAAATCTAGGCCAAACCTTCTAGAAGAACACCCGTTGGCCGTTGGATCGACGAGAATCTAGCGATGACGGTTGAGATCCGCTAAGCCAGGGCGATCCGCGAGACTAGCGTTCTGCGCACTGATTGGCTGACCTCTTTTTTCCACCCAAACACGCACGGTTTGATTCACTGATATGTGGAGCCAACCTACTGTGGGGTCCGCATGTCAGTAGCTGGTTTGCGAACGTGTGGGATGCGCGGGGAACGACGGCGTTTGCTTGCTTGATTCAGAGATTCAGAGATTCAGACATTGCTACCGCGGCGATTCAGATGCAATGTCTTGACTTCTTCGACAAGAACAGGATGATCACGGTCAACTTCCGCAACCCGTTCGACGCGGAGCATCTACTCGGCCAAGTTTTTTGGTGCGGCTGCGAGTCCATTTTCTTCACCATTTTGGTGCGGCTGCGAGTCCATTTTCTCCAAGTTTTTTGGAGCATGTTCCCCCACCCAAACCAGATGCACTCCCTCCCCTACTGAAGTTTAAGTAATGGAAGTATTATTTTGTGTTTTCTGCGTTTTTTTCTTTGACGTGTCGTGTCCCTGAACACTAAAAGGCAAAAGTGGCTCAAATAAAAAAAATAAAAAAAGCAAAAGTGGCTGAAATGGCTCCTACACTTACTGGGCCTAATTGGATGGAGTTGGCCCATTCATCTAGCCAACAGTGAAACTTTTTCATTTTTCTCGAAAAAAAAAGATCTGCGCACGGCTGCGTCCTCTACAGCAATACTCCGAAGAAGTAAATCATTCTGGTAAGTCTAAATAAAGAAGTAAAACATTGTTTCTACAGATGACACGATAATTTACATTTTTTAAAGGTTTAACCCAACGGAACGTGCGAATGACAACATCGGGATGTCCAGAGCACGCCCCCACGGTGTTCGACAGAATGTAGTCCAGATGCCCAGTTCACAAAATTACTCCCCCACACGCTCCCAGCGTTGGACAAACATTGCCTGAACTTTCAAGCACCTAGCAAAATTCACTACACTTCCTATCTACATAATGCAGCTCAAGCTTCCAGCTCCATCTAGCAGCTCTGTAGCTGATTCTTCATCTCGCATAGGATCAAAGCTACTTCGATGTCCAGGCTCGATGAACTAGCTGAACTCCTGCTCGATGTGGTACCCCTGCTCGTCATCGGCGGCGATTGACCGCCGAGCGAAAAACTCTTACAGTCGATGCCGTAGCGCTTCCACGCCCGCTTCAAGACCGATTCACCGAAATCCGGTAGGGTCGCTTGCTGTCCCTCGCGCTGCACGAGTCACAAATAGGGCCGCCGGTCGCCTCTGTGACCGGCGACCCGCACCACCCCAACTTCCATCCACCCTCGACGCCCTTACCTTGCATTGCGACCGCAAGCCCTGCGTCGCCGCCCGCCGCTCGAATCGCCGCTTCTTTTCTTGCGCCGCCGCTCGAATCGATTGCCGCTTCTCTTCTCGCGCCACCGCTCGAATCAGCCGCTCCATCTCCAGCCCGGAGAAGCCGAGACGGCAGGACAGGAGTGAGCTCCGAGGGACGCCGGCGCGTGGCAGAGTTTTTTCCCCCACGATGAACAGATGCAGCTGTCGCATAGGAGCTATTATCACCGCTTCAGAGCACGCACGCGTGAGGTCCCACTTGTCATAAACTTATCCATTGAACGGTCAAACGGGGTTTACCGCGTGGGATAATAAATTAACGGCCATATCGTACCTAGGCTATTTCTGCACAAAGGCATGTCGCACCAGGGCTATTGTTACGAAAGATGTAGCATCGCAGACAATTCCCCACAAAGACGTCGCACAGGAGCTATTCACCCGGTTTTTCTCTCTGCCTGGGATTGCTGTCCAAGAAACTTTGACCTGCAGTTTGCTGCAACCCATCTTGCAAACAAGCTGGACCTCATCATCACAATGTCCTATAGGGAGAACAAGGTCCTCAGCTTCATCATCACCAACAAGATGCAACATCAGTTTTCACCTAGTGGAACAAACACCACACGACGAGTTAACGCGAGAGAATAAACATTTTTTGTCATCTGATTTCCTGCAGCTGCATCAGTGCCATATAGAATATATGAGCCTTAGTGTTTCCACTAGTCCAAGCAGAAACTCTTGTGATTTCACGGGGGCTCGAGAACATTGATTGTAATGGAAGCTTCAAGAGGGCGTGTAACTTTTGAAAATTCTAATTCCACCCTGCTAAGCCAGCTGCTTAGGTCGGAGGTCGTGGTTTGCTCATCATGGAGACGACAAATGTTGAAATCTGTTAAACCTCGGCTGAAGTCTTTAGTTGCACCTCCATCACACTTGATTTTTAAATTGATCTCAAAGTAAATAATATCTGCTGGAACAAGCCCTCGGTGTGGGTCTATCAAAGTTAACGTATCATCCTGCATCACCAAAGAGTTTAGAAAAATGAGAAAGATATTCAAACATATATACCTCGATATCACTAGAAAGGCAAACACTCGTGAATGTAGAAGGATAAGTTATCCGGGATCTACTTACAAGGTGTTTCAAGCTAAGTAAATAAAGTGCTAAAACTATTTTACCAAGAAAGAAAACATACCGGCGAAGTGATGACCTGAGAATCATCGGCTTCACGTCTGAAGAGATAGACACATTTATAGTCGATGCGGTCCGCGCAATGACGGTGCCAAACACGTTGATCGGAAAGCCAACATCCGACTCGCGCACCTTCAAGGAAATGATGTTGATGGAGGAACTCGCGATCGACGACTCGTGCATCCTATGAAGCGGGGGGCCACGGCCAAACTTAGCTGCAAGTGATACATCGTTTAACTAAAAATCACCACCACGCATGTATGAAAACATTTAACTAACGTAGGAGTCGTGCTCACACTCTTTGTCGTGGTCGAAGAAGGCGATGTTGTGATCGCACAACCGGGTATGCCAGTAAGAGCGGCGCTTGGGGTCGTACGCGGTGAAGTCCTGGCAGCGGACAATGTGAAGAACCCTCAGCGCGCCCTCTCCTCTGCCTCCTGATCGTCGGCCGTGATCATCTTTACTACTTCCGGTGCAGAGCCGGCTGCTACTGGAGGTGGCCTGATGCCGAACATGGCGCGAATATCTCTCTGCGACTTGCCGGCGATCACGTTGGCGATGGCCCGACAGGCGAGTTCGAGCAGGCCTTGGTTCTCGAGGTCTTTTGCGGCGAGGATAAGGTCGAAGAGGGTGGCGTGGTCGAGGCCGCCGAAGAACCCGGCGGCGTCCCAGCCGGGGTCGGAGGCTTGCTGGTTGGAGTAGTGGATTACCTTGGAGAGGATGTCAGAGTTGACGGAGAGGCTGATGAGGGTGTAGCCGCTTGCTGTCCGGAAGTAGGCGCTGTCGTACCGGATGTACCTCTGAATGTCGTTGCCGTACCGGCACGCCTCCGCCTTGGGCACCACCAGCTCCACGCCGTCCTCGCACTGCAGCACCACCATTGTCTTCTTCTTCTTAGTTTCTTCTTCCTCTTCGCCCGCGTCCACGACCACGGCCTGATCGCCCTCCACCTCTTCTTCCTTGACCCTCGCCTTCTCTTCCTCGGCCTTCTGGACTGGTTTCTTCCTGTTTTTGCCCTTGTTTTTGCTCATGCGGTGTCGCCGGAAGTTGCCCATGGCTCCTCGGAAGATTCAAATTCTCTTCGTCGTCAATTTAGGACGATCGATCGTTGGAATTTGTACCATTGTGCAGCCAGATTCGTGTCCGTGTCCGAGTCCGTCTCCGTATGGGCCTGAACATGTGAGAAGTACTCGCCGGTAGCCCCAAGCGAGCGCTTCCAATTTCGTAGTTGGGCTTAATTTCGTTTAGAGACCGGCGCTGCCCGGCCCTCAACTCTATCTGTCCGGCCCTACTAGACTACAACGCCCGTCCAAAAAAGAAAAATTCAACGCAAAGCGGCCCATGTATCAAATTTGTTTCGGTCAGTGCCACGCTGCCAGTTCTAGTTAGCCAGCGCCAGCGAGCAGAAAAAATATCTACTCAGCTGGTTGTCATCTCGATCGGCATACAAGCTGTAAGGAGAAGAAACTGTTGCCGTTGGCAGATGCAAAACCAGGAGTCAATTTTCGTCAAGCCTATCATTATATATTTACGCTAGCTAATGCGAATGCTTCTCAACTTTTTTTTTGAAATTTGCCGCGACTTTATTGAATTATAATGAGATCGTTTCTAAGTACAGGAGTAAGAAATACTGGTACATCTTCAAACCAAGCCTCTCCTGCACCTTGCGTAGCACCTCGGCGAGCCAACTTATGTGCTGCTTGGTTAGCCTCCCGCGGACAGTGCTGTAAAGCCGCTCTGCCAAGAGTCGTCGGTAACTCTCGGCAATCATCGATGATCACAGCCCTAGTTCCTCTGTAATCATTAGGATTAGTTACAGCCTCGACTACCTCCATTGAGTCAGATTCAACGGTGATCGAACTGCAACCAAGACCCTCTGCCAAACGAAGTCCTGACAAAAGCGCCCAGGCCTCCATTGTTGAAGCATCTATTGCATGTTGTTTGTAGTCACATGATGCAGCTATCAGATTTCCTCCAGAATCCCGGATGATCGCTCCCATTGCACCGTCTCCTCTATCTGGTGAGTAGGCAGCGTCAACATTCAGTTTCACAACTCCCCGCGCGGTTTCAACCATCCATTACGTTTCAGAGTAGATTGTGGCCCTTTAATCTTTGCATTATTAGCCACGATGCCTGTAATGCTCAGCGCTGCTCTCCCGGAGTGGGTACCGCTTCATTGTTCTTAATTTGTCTCCTCATCCACCATATATACCAACAAGAGACCAGGATAGTCTCCATGGTATTATCATTCTCTGAACACAGCAGTTCTTCAAGAACCGACGATCCAGCTCTGTCAACCTCAGTAGCTCTGCTAACCCGATCAAGAAGGTTAAGCTCCTCCACACCTCTGCTGCTCTCCCACACCGGAACAACATATGTTTTAAATCTTCTGGATTCACGTTGCAGACCGGACAGTTAACAGCAGTACCAATATGCTTATTTGCAAGTGTACATAGGCAAGGAACTATGCCATGCAACACACGCCAACTGAAAATCTGTACCTTGCGTGGTACCTTTGCGTTCCATATCTTCTTCCAGATTTCATGAGGTGATGATCTAGCTGTTCCATCTCCTCTCTGAAGTCTTCTGCTATACATTGCCTTCCATTCCTCATGATAGGCAGATCGCACCGAGAAACATCCTGATTTATTCAGGTGCCAAGCAATAAAATCAGGTTGTCCATGATTTGGTAATGGAATCTGAAGAATTCTCTCCACATCTATTGACCAAAAGTTGTCCCTAAGAAGCTCCTCATCCCAACTATCAGTTACTGGATTGATGAGCTCTTGTACTGTCGATAAGAGGCATGCTCCTCTTGGTGTCATGACCTGGCGATTAGGACTAGATGGCACCCATTGGTCCGACCAAATGTTGATCATTGAGCCATCTCCTACCCTCCAAATGCTTCCACGTTTGAACGTTTTCAACCCTGACATGATGCTCTGCCAAGTATACGACGAGCCCTTCTTTAGCACTGCATTCAGTAAATCACCATCCGGGTAGTACTTAGCCCGTAGGACCTGTGCACACAAAGAATCTGGTTCACTAAGTAATCTCCAACATTGCTTAGCTAACATGGCTTGATTCTCCTTGTGAGCGAGCGCATCGAGAATCCAACGATTCCAGCGACACAGAAGAGATAAAAAATGACAGATATTTCTTTTTTTTCTTGGATGCACACGTAAGCTGCCATGGAAATCTTCACACCGTCCTGGAGTGATGGATAATCTAAATGTGATATTTTACAACACTCAAATAGTAGTCTCTCATTTGGACTGGAAATCGAAAGCAGTATATAGAAGGTTAAACAGAGATAAATGCAAAGCATCGAGCGCTCACCATTTATAGGAAGATTAGATCCTTGAAGAGATTTTTGTATAGTAATTGTTTAATTTTACACACTTTTACACTTTTGTTAGAGCCCCTTTTGTTATACCGTTTTGTGAGGTGGGAGCCGATCGTCACATGTACATGGTATGCTACATTGGAGATGTATTTTCTCCAAGGACATATCTTCCGTCCTCATCTATCTCCACTCCGTCACAGCCAATGCATACATGCCTCTTATTCCACCTGTTATACGATTTGTTATCCACACTGATTTTTATAAATAAATTAAATCAGCCGGAACAATGTTCAAACAATTTCAAAGTTCTAGCTAGTTATCAGTTACTGAAGTCATGAAATCTTTTAATACTAACTAATTTAGAAGGAGATGATCTCAACTTGACAGCCGAGAGCTTACACATATCTATCTTTGCATCTAAATGAAAGGGCACCACTCTTGTCTTCTCTCAGAATAAACAAGGCTTGAGACAAAGATATTATATGTCATGTTAGCAGCCATACATTTCCAACAACCTCCCTCCATCCATCGGTCTTTCTTTCTGGGATCCATGTCCAAGAAACTTTCACCTGCAGTTCGCTGCAACCCATCTTGCAAACAAGCTGGTCCTCCTCGTCACAATGTCCTAGATTGAGGACAATGTGATCATCTTCATCATCACCAACAAGATGCAACACTAGCTTTTCACCCAGTGGAACAAACACCACGTGGCGAGCCAACACAACAGAATAAACATTATTTTCCATCTGTGTTCCCACATATGCTTCTCCGTCATATAGAATGAGACGGGACTCGGTGTTTCCACTAGTCCAAGCAGATACTCTTGTGAGTTCATTGGGGCCGTTGAGAACGTTGATTGTAATGGAAGCTTCCAGGGGACTTGAAACACGTGCAAATTTCAACTCCACACTACTCAGAGAGCTCCTTAGGTCTGTGGTTATGGTTTTCCCATCATGGTAGAGGCTGCAAATGTTGAAAACTGTTAAACCTTTGCTAAAGTCTTTAGTTGTACCTCCATCACACTTAATCTTTAAATTGATCTCGAAGTAAATAATATCTGCAGCAACAAGCCCTCGTTGTGGATCCATCAAAGTTAGGGTAGCATCCTGCACGCAGCAAAGAGTTTAGAACAATGAGAAGGATATTCAAACATACATGTCACTTTCGCGAGAAAGCCGAACATATGTGAATATAGCCGGATTAGCTATACGGGACGATGTGACACGACGCTTGGAGCTAAGAAAATTAAGTGCTAAAGATTTTACCCAAAAGAAAACATACCGGTGAAGTGATGATCTGTGAATCGTCTGCTTCACGCCTGAATAGATAGACACATCTATAGTCGATATGGTCTCGGGCAATAATAGTACCAAACACGTTGATCGGGAAACCAACATCTGACTTGCACACCTTCAAGGAAATGAAGTTGAAAGACGCGTTCACGATCGACGACTCATCCATCGTGCGAAGCGGAGCCCGCGACCAAACCTAGCTGCGAGAGGGACTGAAATTTCAATAAGATGTCCAAAATCCCAGTAATTCCGGTGGGTTCCAGCATATAGCTTTTTTCTATAAAAAGTAAACTTCATTTGGACCAAGTTAAAAGAAACTTTCAGTTTATATGATTTTTCTAAAATTTGATGAAATACTAAAATTTCGTAAAACAATGAAATATTATTTTATTCAAAAATTCCGGTTGGTCTCGAGATAAGATAACTTGTAATAATTAACTAGTGCAGATAGTAGTACTCACACTCCTTGTCGAGGTCAAAGAAGGCGATGTTGTAAGTAGAGAACCCGGTACGCCAGTAATCGCGGCTAATGGGGTCATACTCGGTGAAGTCCTGGCACCGGCCGATGTGGAGGGCCCTCAACGCCCTCTCCTCCTCCATGTTCCGATCGTCCGACGTGATGGTCTTTACAGCTCGTCGGAAGTAGGGTCCGGCTGTTGCTGCCTCAGAATATGGCCTGATGCCAAACATGGCGCGGATCTGGCACGGCGTCCTGTCCGCGATCAAGTCGGCGACGGCCTGGCAGGCGAGGATGAGGTCGACGAGGGTGGGGTGGTCGAGGCTGCAGACGAACCCGGCGGCGTCCCAGCCGGGGTCGGAGGCTTGCTGGTTGGAGTAGTGGATGACTTTGGAGAGGGTGTCGGATTTCACGTAGAGGTGGATGAGAGGGTATTCCTTGTTGCAGCTGTTTCTTGTTTGCACATAGGCGTCGTGGTAGTGGCCGGACCTGATGTTGCTCTCGATGTCCCTGCCGTACCGTCTCGCCTCCTCCTTGGGCACCACCAGCTCCTCGCCGTCCTCGCACTGCAGCACCACCATCGTCGTCTTCTTCTTAGTTTCTTCTTCCTCTTCGCCGGCGTCCATGACCACGGCCTGGTCCTGGTCGCGAGCCACCTCCTCCTCCTCCTCTTGGACTGGTTTTTTCCTGGTTTTTCCCTTGCTTTTGCTCACGCGGTGTCGCCGGAAGTTACCCATGGCTCCTCCGACGATGCGATATTCCTCCTTCCCGTCCGCGCGCTGCCAAGTAGTAGATGATCGATCGATGATGGTCCGTGTCCGTCTCCGTCTCTTGTGTGTTATTACTTGTTTGGGCTTAATGCTGGTGCACCCAGCAGCCCGACGCCACACACCTCAACTGGGCTTGATCTATGTGGCCCAACTGGACTGCAACAAAAACCTGGTCCTGGAGCCTTTTGGCAAAAGAAAATTAGGGCAGAAGCGCGTGAGGTTAGGCTCAGGCCATATTCTGCAGCAGCTGCAGGAAAAACAACTCATGTCTCCCTCAACAAAATTACTTTCAGACAGTCATCACAACACCAATTTACCACTAGTATCAAATTTTGCCCTTGGATGCAGCAACATACAAGAAAACTGATAAAAAAAGAATATAGATGATCTCAAAGTGAGAAACCTTGGATATATACTTGAATCATCACCCAGTCGGACTGCAAATCCAAAGCGACACATACAAGGACAAACAAACAAAAACCAGCGCAACACGGTACTTGACTAACACGTTAATTTCCTCTCAAAACAGGGATCCTCTTCTTACACATGACGATTCTTTCTATATAATCATGTACTTGAAATGAAAGATGTATATTTTTTCCCTTGCCAGCTCAGAAAAACGGGCATATATTCTTTTTACACAAGATCCATCGCTAAAGCGTTTGGACTGTTTGTTTCTGTTCACACAGCTGCATCCAGCTTAAGTTAATCATACAACAGGGACCTGAAAGCCGGACAAGGAGGGGGACGCTGCAAAACCAAAGAGATCAATTATGAGATACACTAACAGCAACCAATCCCGCCACAGGGCTCCACTCATCCCATGTTTCTGTAAATACTGCCCAAGTTCAGTTCATCCACCCGCCCGAGAAAAGAAAATGCCGATACCTGCAATTACGCAGCTGCCAGGTTTCTCCGAACAGGCAGGCCGCGGGGGTCATCACACCAATGACATGTCGCGCTCTCGGGCTCATGAAAAGGACCCCCTAGCTGTACATATTAGAGGTCAAAATAAATATGCTCCTCCTACATCGCTCTACGCTTCTCAGCATCATGCCTGCCTGTGATGTAGAAAGCACCAGCCAAGATATGAAGGATATAGGATATTTCCAGAAAGCATCATTGATGGTCAGCATTTCTGTGCAAGCGTTGAGGTACCACCGCCACCCCTTAGCGAAAGCAATGGGCCACTATATAACCTCCTGCCGATGAGTGCAGGGTCCATGAATAGTACTACAACAGTAATATCATCATGGAAGTGTCTCCTGACCCCACGATCAATCTTCTTCAAGTCTGAGTACCGCATCTCCCTTTTCTTCGCTGCCTCTCGAAGAGCTGCTTTTATTAGCCTTCTTGCTATGCCCTGCAGAGATTAATTTTTTGTAATATTTAGCAACCGAAACAATTGACGACTGAATTTCGCGAGCATGCAATAACTCAACAAAAGGGAATTAAATTTGCAAAGCGGAGAGCATCATCTATGATGATCAACTTAAGCATGAAAGGTACCGTCGTCGTTTTAAAATGTAAGGCCACTTATTTTAAATTTTCTATTCATAATGCAAAGTGCTTTGCGAGCAGAATGCTTCGCCCAGGGCGGACATTCAGGTAATGTCATAAAAAAGGAAACCTTGTGGAATACACTGCGAAAACAACCTATGCTCGAACCGTCAAAATGATGGCACTCTTTGCATCGGTATATCCCCCACAAAGCAGGGTCTAGATAGGAAACTGAGAACAAAGAAACCAGGGGACAAAAAAAGTTTTTGATTCTAAGACAGTGCCAACAAAAAACAAAAGACATGATAGTGAATTGACTCACTTAAGAAAATGACTTAGTCAAACAAACAGTGAACTGACGCAAAAGTATTGTACAGCCAACATGGTTTCAAACAATAACTCAAGGACAGCTTCTGTGAAAATAAAATATACATTCACAGAAGATTGGTTCCTCTGAGACTTAATCTATGTCACAGAAAAGCCAAGGCGGTGCAATATTATGTACAAACCAGAACAATTAAAAGTTGTGGAATAAATGATAATTGCTACGAATGGTTCTTACAAGTAAACTCTACATGTTTTGACAAAACAATTGACGTCATCTATTTTTGGCTAAACTTCAATAATATAAGTCAATCCTGAAACAGGAAGTATATTTCAGTACATTGCTAAAGAATAATACTCCCTCCGTTCCTACATGTCTAGATACGTTGGGCCAGAAAAGGCTAAACCATCTTACATTTAGGAACGGAGGGAGTATAAGAGAAAGTGTGGAAGATGATCTTACATTCCGAGGTGAAGAGTTCACTATATCGACAGCTTCCTGATTGCTCAAGTGCTCCCATAGTCCATCAGAGGCAAATATAACAAACTGATCTTCTGCACACAGTCTATGTTCTAGTATGGATGGTTCTGGACAAAGAATCGGTTTATGGAAGGGTCCTGGGATACGGAACCGTGCCAGAAGAGGCTCACGGTTGAACTCTTTACTTTTTAGATAGGCATCGCCAATTGATCTGGAAACCTGAACATACAAAAAAGGCGAACATGAGTAATTTTTGCTAATATGCTAAAAGTCAGTGATTGTGGAACTTTGTACAAACGGTGTGCCCTGAGAAGCAAATAATCAAACATTAAGTAATCCTGTAGCCCAAATTTACATCTGAGTTCTACTACATATTGTCTATTTTACAGAGTTCAGCAGAACAAAATACCTGAATAATGCCTTTCACGCGCCAAACATTGTGCTTTAGGACCACGATCCGCGGATCCTCTGGGTGTAACTGTCTTAGTTCATCCCTAACATCCTGAAAGCTCGCATTATGCTCTGATGACAGCTGAACGGCCTTGATATCTCTGCCACCCCTTTCGACTCTCCCGAGAACAGCCCGAGAATCCCCAGCATTTGCTATGTAAAGAACTCCTTCGTTGATGACACCAACCAAACAGCACGAACCGACCGAGGCGATCTGTGGTTTGATGAGCCATTGCTTCCTCACAAGGTTCAGAAACCCCTCCTCTGTGGCAGCATAGGTTTTGCGTATCACATCGGCTGAAATGGTCTGTTGCTCCGTCGCAAACTCTGCAGTGAAGCAATAATGGATCAGCTGTGAGTAACAAACTAGTACTAATCGACAGTCTCATTCATCTAAAATGATATATGCGTCCGTGAACCAACATCTAGGATGAGGTACCACATTTTAAGCTAGTCAAATTCATTTTATCAAGCACTTCCATCATCATAATGCTTAGATGCATACTTACTCTTTAAATGGTGGAACAAAGTATCGGCAATGAACCGCGCGGTCTCCGGCCCACCGTGGCCATCATAGACGCCGACGAACGTCCCACACGGCCCTGCAGAGCCCTGTGCGCCCTCATCAACAACAAACGGACCGGCCTCAACCTGGCTCCCATCCTCGAGCAGATTGTTGGCCTGCACGACGGCCATGGAGAAGTCGCCGCAGGCGTGCCTCCCGGTGTCCTTGTACCAGAGCAGGCCGTCCCTGGTCCCGACCCCGGCGCCGCCCCCGACGACCTGCGCGTCGGATAGGGAGGGCTTGAAGCAGGGCCGCACGATGCGCATCATGGTCTGCCCCACCATCTTCTTCTTCACCGGCGGCGATCGGGTCCCAACAGATGGATCGAATTGGAAGGGGGCCTCGAGACTCGATGAGATCCAGCAGGGACAGCTTCGGTTTGACCCGAGCAACGAGGAAGCTGGAAAGCGAAAAAAATCCCAGCTTGGTGCTCCGGACGGGGGCTGGAGCTAGCTAGGCCCTAAGAATCCACGAAATGATAATAGCGATCGGCAAGTAACCTTGAAGCTCCGGCTCCGATTCCGCCGCATGAGCCGAGAAAGAAAATCCTCCACGCGCGTTGAAACCGATCAATCGATCCGGCTGCGCGGGATCGGGACAGATAAGAAACTAAAAAGACCACGGGCGATGGAAGCCCGGAAATCGACGAAATCGATCGGGAATCCGGCCGGCGGGCCAGCAAAACGGAGCTGGAGATCAAACTGAGTTGGATCGGGACGCCCCTTCTTCTGCTTGTTCAAGAAAGGAGGCTGAGGTTGAGGAGGAAGAAGGGGGAGGAGGATGGTTCCGGGGAGGAGCGGAGCGCGGCGTGGGATTTGGGCAAGAAAAGGTAGACCATGTGACGACCTTTTCTTTCTTTCTCCTCTTCTTCTGCTTCTTCTCTGCTGCTAATTTCGATTTGGAATCTCTTCTCTGTGGATAGAATAGCTGACGAAAAGGGGGAGAGGAAGCTGGTTATTTTAGCTGCCGCGCCCACAGGAAAGAAAGAGAGTGAGACACAAGATGGTGTCTTTGTTTGGTCTTTGTCCCCCCGAACAATTCATTTTCTTTTATTTTTCTCTTCTTAATTATGCATATGCTCCTTCTAAGAAGCATCTTACTTCCATTTGTTAAAACATACTGGTCTGCCCTTGGATCTGTACTTTGCCTTGGTTTCCACATCACATTTGAATATTTAAACGGTTGTGTTAAGTAACTTTGTGTGTTTACTTGTTCTTCTTATGCTTGGTCTATTTAAGAAAATGCATTCTTTTCTCCCACCTTAATGTCTAGCGATCCGAAGAAGACAGCGTCGTTGCGTCTATGGCAAGCCATGCTAAGACGTAGTCGTGGCGGTGGCAATGAAAGGGAGGCATGATACACGAGCAGGGTCGTCAATGATGTGGAGACAATAGAGTTGACGAGATAGGTTGTACAAGAGTCGGACGGTTGGGATTAAAGAGTGTGTGTGTGGGGTGAGGGGGAGGGGTTCGCACCATAGCCGGTTGGATCGGAGGCAGTATTAGGAGGATACACATATGCATGTTAATTTGACGGCGGCAACAAGCGTTTTGATAGTGATCAAGAAGAGGAAGCGGGTGGATGAGAGGTCACTAGTAGAAACATGACCATCCATCCGGAGCTTTGGTCCCGGCCGAATTATAACCCGGGATCAATGCACCATTGATCCCGGGTCGAGCCGTCGTGGCGCCCGTGGGCATTGATCCCGGGTCGGTTGGGACCTTTATCCCGGTTCGTGACACGAACCGGGATCAAAGGGTCTTCACATGCGCGCACATGCGTCGCCGCGCTGGGCCCCTCTGGCAGGGGACCTTTGGTCCCGGTTCGTGTTACAAACCGGGATCAAAGGGTCTCCCTGCTATATATCATCTTCTTCCACCCGAGCTAGCTCGAGTTCATCACCATTTCTCCTCCATTTTCCTCTCTCCCACTCAAATTAATCCCCATTTTTTTGCACCATTTGAGAGGATTGAAGGCACCCCATCTATTCAAAGGTTAGCAACATCGTTCTTTCCTCCGGCGTTGCAACTTTAGCTCATTTCGTTGCTAGTTTAGCTCATTTCAATTTTGTAATGCTAGCAAGGTGTTTGATGAAATGCCCAAGCTAGAAAGTGTATTTGCGAGCTCAAATTAATTTATTATTTGTGGATTTTAGTGTTGTCCCCGTCCTCACCGCCGTCGATAGCCCGCGTCGTCCCGTCACCGGCACCACTTTGGTGAGCCTCTTTTTTATCTTTTATTTTTAAAACCTATATATATACTTGTATGATTTAAATGCATATTTATTTCTTGTATAATTAATTTCTTATGTTTTTTATATGTATAGTGTCATGGTTTTGATATCCGTCCCCGTCGGCCCTCGTCCGATCTATGATTCGGATGTGGTATATTTTCATAACTATTTGTTTCGTTTCGTGTTTATCACACTCATGCCCGACCAACTTGACGTAGAGATATTTTTATTTAGGAGGTAGTTGAACCGGAAATTCCAGTCGACCCTATTGTCGAGTATTTTAAAAAGGAAAACGACGATTTGAAAGCAAAATTGAAGATAAGCGAAGATCTTTGTCTCCAATACCTAGAAGAGAAGAGTGTATTGGACTTGAAGATTGCCGACATCGATGATGCTTACGGGGTCGTCGTCGCTGCTCACGAGATGAAGATGGAGGCAATGCGCTTGAAGCTTAAAAAGATTAGAAAATATGCCATTAGTCGAGAGGCTTGGTATCATTATGCTGTTGGTTCAATAGTTACCTTAGTTGCGATTTTGATCGCATTTGTTGTTGGATTTAAATTCTTTAGATAGTTGTATGTTAGGTTCAATTAATGTATGTTTCATTAGAACAATGTATTACATTTGGGCACTACTCTACTTTGGTTTTAATGTGATGAACTTGTATTAATTAATTTGGTCAGTACTATATATTTATGATGTAGTGTAATGGTTTTTGATATATTTATATAATGCAGATGAGCCGGCAATGGATGTACAGTGACCGACGCGGTCTCGACTTTATCAATGGCATGCATAGTTTTCTCCGTGTGGCTAATGATAACAAGCCGTCGAGTGGTTATATTCTTTGTCCATGTAGAGTCTGCAAGAATAAGCGGGATTACTCTACGTCAAGAACCATTCACGTCCACCTGTTGGAGGAGGGTTTCATGGATGGTTATTATTGTTGGACCAAGCACGGAGAAAGAGGGGTTATGATGGAAGAAAATGAAGAAGAAGAGGATAATGACACCTATCCTACGTTCACTGCAGACGGTGATACTCCAATGGGGGAAGACGAAGCTGAAGAAGAGCCCAATGATGATGAGCCCAATGATGATTTTGGCCGGGCCATTCTTGATGCACGGATAAACAGCGGAAGTGAAAACGAGAGGTCGAAGTTGGATAGCATGTTAGAGGATCACAAAAAATTGTTGTACCAAAATTGCGAAGATGGCCAGAAGAAGCTTGGTACCACGCTGGAATTGCTGCAATGGAAGGCAGAGAATGGTACAACTGACAGAGGATTTGAGAATTTGCTGAAAATAATAAAGAAGATGCTTCCAAGGGATAACGTACTGCCCCCCAGTACGTACGAAGCAAAGAAGATTGTGTGCCCTCTAGGATTAGAGGTGCAGAAGATACATGCATGCATCAATGATTGCATCCTCTATCGCGGTGAGAAGTACGAGCATTTGAATGCGTGCCCGATATGCGGTGCGTTGCGGTACAAGATAAGGCGAGATGACCCTGGTGATGTTGACGGCGATCCGTGCCCCAGGAAGAGGGTTCCTGCCAAGGTGATGTGGTATGCTCCTATAATACCACGGTTGAAACGTTTGTTCCAAAACAAAGAGCATGCAAAGTTGTTACGATGGCACAAAGAAGACCGTAAGAAAGACATGATGCTGAGACACCCCGCTGATGGGTCGCAGTGGCGAAAAATCGACAGGACCTTCAAGACGTTTGCAGATGACGCTAGGAACATAAGATTTGGTCTAAGTACAGATGGCTTTAATCCTTTCGGGGAACAAAGCTCCAGTCATAGCACCTGGCCTGTGACTCTATGTATGTATAACCTTCCTCCTTGGTTGTGCATGAAGCGGAAGTTTATTATGATGCCGGTGCTCATCCAAGGTCCGAAGCAACCCGGCAACGACATTGATGTGTACCTAAGGCCATTGATTGAAGAACTTTTAGAGTTGTGGAGTGACGAAGGGGTACGTGTGTGGGATGAGCACAAACAAGAGGCATTTGACCTACGAGCGTTGTTGTTTGTAACCATCAATGATTGGCCTGCTCTTAGTAACATTTCAGGACAGTCAAACAAGGGATACAATGCTTGCACGCACTGTCTAGATAAGACTGAAAGTATATATGTAGGCAACAAGAATGTGTACCCAGGTCATCGTCGATTTCTTCCACCTGAGCATCCCGTAAGAAAGAAAGGCAAGCATTTCAAATGTGAGGTTGATGACCGGACGAAGCCTACCTGCCCTGATGGTGATGCTATATATGAGATGGTCAAGGATTTAGAAGTAATCTTTGGAAAGGGTCCTGGCAGTCTATCTGTTCCGAAAGACGCCAACAAGCGCGTACCCTTGTGGAAAAAGAAATCCATATTTTGGGAGTTACCCTATTGGAAAATCCTAGAGGTTCGCTCTGCAATCGACGTGATGCACGTGACGAAAAATCTTTGCGTGAACCTGCTAAGCTTCTTGGGTGTGTATGGGAAGACGAAAGATACACCGGTGCACGACTGAACCATCAACATATGCACGAGAAGACGAAAGACGACCACCTTAATCCAGAGAAGTATCAAGGTCCTGCCAGCTACGCTCTTACCAGAGAAGAGAAGGAGATCTTTTTTGAAGTCCTGAACAGTATCAAGGTCCCGTCTGGCTTCTCGTCGAATGTGAAGGGAATAATTAACATGGCAGAGAAAAAGTTCCAAAACCTGAAGTCTCATGACTGCCATGTGATTATGACACAATTACTACCGGTTGCATTGAGGGGGCTTCTACCGGAAAATGTTCGACTACCCATTGTGAAGCTATGTTCATTCCTCAATGCAATTTCTCAGAAGGTGATCAATCCATTGACTCTAGGAACTTTACAGAAGGATGTTGTTCAGTGTCTTGTCAGCTTCGAGTTGGTGTTCCCACCATCCTTCTTCAATATTATGACGCACCTCATAGTTCACCTAGTCGAAGAGATTCAAGTTCTCGGTCCTGTATTTCTACACAACATGTTCCCCTTCGAGAGGTTCATGGGAGTCTTAAAGAAATACGTTCATAACCGTGCTAGGCCTGAAGGAAGCATCTCCAAGGGTTATGGAACAGAGGAGGTCATTGAGTTTTGTGTTGACTTTATTCCTGACGTTAACCCGGTCGGTGTTCCTCAATCGCGCCATGAGGGGAGATTGCGTGGAAAAGGAACACTAGGAAAGAAACAAATATTTTCTGACTGGGATTCTTTCAATCGAGCACACTACACAGTTCTACATAATTCGAGCTTGGTGGCTCCGTATATCGAGGAACACAAGAATACTTTACGCTCATTAATGGCTGAAGAATGCATTGAAAAAGAACACTTGAAGACTTTCTGCGGGTGGTTGCACACACGTCTCATTAATGACAACACTGTCGAAGAACAGCTAAACTTGTTGGCCAGAGGACCATCTTCGACTATATTGGCTTTTCAAGGGTACGAGATAAATGGGAATACATTTTACACGGCCGACCAAGATAAAAAGAGCACCAACCAAAACAGTGGTGTCCGCTTTGATGCATCAAACAACAATGGGACAAAGGACACATATTATGGGTACATAGAGCAGATATGGGAACTTGACTACGGACCTTCTTTCAAGGTACCTTTGTTCCGGTGCAAATGGTACAACCTGGATGGTGGGGTAAACGTAGACCCGCAGTACGGAATGACTACAGTGGATCTCAAGAATTTTGGGTATGACAACGAACCATTCGTACTAGCCAAAGACGTGGCTCAGATTTTCTATGTGAAGGACATGTCTTCCAGACCAAAAAAAAGAAAAGATAAGCAAGCGAAGACATCATATGATGAGCCAAAGCGTCACATAGTTCTTTCAGGGAAAAGAACTATCGTGGGAGTGGAGGACAAGACAGACATGTCAGAAGATTACAACAATTTTGAAGAAATCCGGCCCTTCGCAGTGAAAATTGACCCAAGTCTCGCGTTAAATGGAGAAGCTTGTCCATGGCTACGGCGCAAACAGAAGAAAGTGACGGGTAGAAAGTTGAAGAAGATTGTGTAATGAGGAGGATGACGACGACGATGACTTCAACTGGAGCGACCATGGAGAAGAGGTCGGCGGGCCACAGATGCAGGAGGCCATTGAAGCCTCCTTACAGTCCGTTTTATGAAAAGTGTGAGTGATGTGTAATAATGTAACTGTGTGAGTGAAACGATCCGTATGCTTCTTCAGTCCCGGTCGGTTAGAAACCTTTATGTGATGTGTAGTAATGTATTAAAGCATTAAAGTCGTCGTGAGCAGCAAATCGACCTTCGATCCACAGCGGCAAGACGTCTCTGATGATCTACGACCGTCCCAAAAAGTGTTGGGAATGTCGCAGATCATCAGAGCGCCTTGCCGCTGCTTGGATCGGACCGAGGGGCATGGCTACCACTTCCACCACCACCACCACTCCCACCTCCTCGGCAATTCATCATTGCGTCACCCTAATCCAGTGGCTGGATTCAACCTACCTGAGGGCTTGTGTTTCCAACAGCGTCGTTGTGTTGTCATTGTTCACCGACCTACAGGAGGTGGCTCCAATGGCTGGCCGGTGAACAAGGACGAACACAATAATGCCAAGGAACATGCCAGCAGGTAGGCTAAATCCAGCCATTGGATTCGGTGGCGAAGGTAGATGCTCGTTGTGTGCCGTTCGCTGCAGGGACGCCGCTATTTATAGGCGATTAGAAAGTGTACCTGTGGATGAGGTGGGAGTGGTGGTGGTGGTGGGGACTGCAGATCCAACCGGGACTAAAGAAGCACACGTACCCTATATATAGCCCCCCTCCTCAGACAGGTTACTCACACACAAAACATTCCAGCGTCACTCGGAGAGGCATCTTTGGGCAACCAGCGGCAAGACGTCTCTGATGACCAGCGACCGTTCCAAACGGTTGCAGATCATCAGAGATGTGTTGCCGACGGTTGTAGATCATCAGAGACGTCTTACCGCTGCTTGGATCGAAGTGGCGCTCAAACCTAGGACAAGGGTGCCGCGTCGATGGTAGATGAATTTTATTTTTCTAATTTGCAGAGGTTTCGCCGGAGAAGGTAGGCACTATAAGATTTTATATTTTATGGCTCCACCATAAAGTATCACGCATACATCTTTATTTAATCCATAATACATCACGAATAATATAACTAACTTTTGCCGGGTCCTAAGCCGCGAGGTGCTGAGCGGCCGGCGGCTTGCACCCAAAGATAAGGAACCATCACTGGGGCAATACTCACATGAGGAGGATCCCTATGAAGTGTATACCACATATTGTCATGCACCGCTTGCGTATCCAACCTAACCAGGTAACGACGGACGTGCTCGTCCTCCTCTCTGATACGGTGACGCACCTCCACCTCGGGGCCGGCGGCCTCTGCACCGAGGCTGGCCCACGCGACGGCCACCAAACAAGATCCGGGTCGACGACGTCACCCGGATTCCTCACCAAACTACGCGTCCCGGAAGACACCTCCCAGTGCCAGCCCGGCGGAGCCCAGTCCCGGACACTGCCCGGTTCCAACAAATGGGTGGTCGTCATCGATTCCCGCCGAGATCTGAAAAAATGAGTGGGGAATTTGATCAAACAACTAAGGTGCGTGCAACCTAGGTAGGGGAGGGAGAGGGCAGCACCTTGGCATGGGGACGGAGGGGAGGTCCACGGTGGGCGTCGAGCGGCGCAGACAAGGGCGGCGGCGGCGCGGATTAGGGGAGAGAGCAGGGGCAGGCTCTCAGGTCTCCCGGCCCCTGGCCTTTATATAAGGAGGAAAGATAAACCTTATCCCAGCCCCCACCAACCCCACCTTATCCCGGCCCCTGGCCTTTATATAAGGAGGAAAGATAAACCTTATCTCAGTCAAAAATCAAATTTATCACGAAAGCAATTAAATCAATAGATATAAAAGAAAAAGAAAACACAAATAGAAACAAGAAAAAAAAGGCCTTTCATATATATTGGACCATTTAAGTTAAATTTTAAAAAGAAACTAAAATAACAATTCAAAAACATGTAAAAGAAAAACAAAACAACAAAAGCAATTAAATTAATAGATGTAAAAGAAAACAGAAATAGAAATAAGAAAAGGAAACAAGAAAAAAAAAGAAAAACACCATTCATCCCGGTTGGTAACACCAACCGGGACCAAAGGCCTGCTGGGCTTCGCGCGCAATTTTTCGCGGCCCAGACAGACCTTTGGTCCCGGTTGGTGTTACCAACCGGGATGAAAGGGTCATCCATCCCGGTTCGTGGCTGGAACCGGGATGAAAGGTGCTTTACGCGCGTTATGTGGGGTTTCGGCCACCAATTTTCTCTATCTCCCCAAATCGAACCGCGCCTAGGCGAAGCCCTGCCCGAGGGCCGCCGTCGCCCATCGCCCCCGCCGTGGTGACGCCGTCGCCCATCGTCCCGCCGTGGCCGCGCGCGTCCTGCTGCCGGAGGCGCCCGCGCGGACTGCGACGACGCCGTCGCGCGCCCTCCCCTCCCCTGCGCCTCGCGGCCCGTGCTCTGCATCGCGCCCCGCCGTCGCCCTCCCCTCCGGCCCTTGCGCCTCCGCCGTCGTCGAGGTAAGTCCTCTCCTCCCCGCCGTCGTCCTCTCCTCCCCTCCCCGTCGTACGGCCGCGGGACGCGCGGTGGCGCGGGATTGGCCGGGGCGCCACTGCGCGCGATTCCGGCCCGCAGGTCGCCGTGCCGCACCGTGCCGCGCCGCTGCTGGGCTCCGGAGGCCGCCGCCGTCGTGGTGCAGCCCGTGGCGCCGCCGTCGTGGTGCAGCCCGTGGAGGCCCTTTTTTGACTATGAATTTTGTTGCTATTTTTTTTACTATAAATTTTGTTGCTATTACTAACTTAGATCAAACATAGCAACGAATTTTGCTATGAATTTTGCAAATTGATTAAGTTGCTATTACTAACATAGCTCATAGGTGTTATATATGAATTGTTATGAATTCATATGTAGATTAGAATTATTCATGTGTAGATTAAAATTAGATCATAGTTAGTAAAATCATTGATCCAAATCATTCATGTGTAGATTAAAATTGCTATGAATTTTAGATGTGTAGATTACAATTGCTATGAATTTTAGATGTGTAGATTAAAATTCCTATGAATTTTAGATGTGTAGGTTACAATTGCTATGAATTTTAGATGTGTAGATTAAAATTGCTATGAATTTTGGTGTCATTTAATTAGAAAATATGGAGATTCATGTGGAGATTACTTAAACAACAAAATTGTAGAGATTATTTGTTATTTGTTCATATTGTGCCATTTTGAATTAGGGCCATTTTAAATCATGTAATAAAATTATTTGTTCTTTTTCATCTTAAATAATTTGTTCTTTGAATTAGTGTCATCTTAAATTTATTCATATTCTTGTTACAAAATTGATTGCAGGCACATTAAGTGACCCATGGATCCAAATTGTCCGGACGACTTCGGCATAGACGAGGAGCGTGGAGAGCCATTGGATCCACTTTTTCCGGGCGTCGGCTCTAGAGACGAGGAGCGTGAAGAGATGTTGCGTATGATTATAGCAGGACGTGCAGCCGCGCCTGTCGGTGAAGAAAACGATGTGGCTAATTTAGAGGAATTCAGCTCCCAATTTCTCAATGACTCCGGTGAGGGAGCTGAGGAAGTAGAAATTTGTGTAGAGAAGGAAGTGGTAGTAACAAACTCAGGCGAGGTATATATTAATTAAGCCTCTGTTGATCGATGACATAGCTTAATTATTTGATCCTGCGGTTATTAACGAATCTTTTTTTTTCTTTTAGCCCTCTGGAACAAGCAAATCATCTGCATCTAGAGTGTCGAAAGGGTCGAAAGGGTCGAAAGCCATGAAGCCTCGAGGCCCGTCGAAGCCGATGAAGGAGGGTCAAAGGGTAGTGATCGACATAGTTGATGCTACTGGCCAACCAATGCAACCCTTAGAGTGCCGCCGCAAATTTATAAACCAATGCGGAGTTTTAGTTAGGGACATGGTACCGATCACATGTCAAGAATGGCATCCGCGGAAGGACGGGAGCAACACTTGGACTTATGTCGACGACCAAACAAAAGATTTGTTTTGGGAGAAGCTCTTGACAAAGGTCACCCTGCCTCCAGAAGTGACAAAAAACGAGAAGTGGATGGAGAAAGTCAAGGAGTGGACTCTTGGCAAGGCTGCCGAACAGTTTCGAACCCACAAGAAAACTATATGGAAAGATTATTGTGAAGAGAAGGAAAAAGATCCTGAATACACTCCAGTATTCACCGGAGCACAAGTGAAGCTAAACGACCAGTGGCCCTTATTTAAAGAGCAAAGAGAATCGGAGGCCGCTGTGGCCCGATCGAAAAGAAACAAGTTAAATGCTGCGAAGAAGGAATATCACCACACTTTGGGGGCAGGTGGCTACAAGGCTGCCGTGCCTAAGTGGGAAGCATTTGAAGCAAAACTGCTTGATGAGGGGAAGATTCCACAGACAGCGCGCTGGCCCGATAGGTCCAAATTTTGGTTGTTCGCGCATGGCGCTGGGTTGGACCCTGACACAGGGAAGATTGTTGCTCAGGGAAAATGGGAGGCAAAGATTAGGTTTATAACCACAGAACTTGAGAAAGCAATAGAGCAAGTTCGAAATGGAACCTACAAGGTCGATAGAGAGAAAGACGAGCTGTCACTCGCACTCGGGAATCCTGAAAAAGTTGGACGAGTACGAGGTTATGGATACGGAGTTACTTGGGCACAAGGTTTTCCGGCAGACGCTCACACTTATAGAAGCCGTCAGAGAAAGAAAAAGGAGGAGAGCGACCGGTTATCGGCATTGGAACGCAAGGTGCATCAGCTGTTGCAAAGTCAGCAAAGGGAATCTCGTGTGCAGCTAGAAAGTCCAGAAGTCGAAGCCGCCCTATCTAATCAGCAAAAAAGCAGCGTGGGTTCCACGCAGATGGAACATTCTGAACTTGAAGCGCCGCCGACTCGATACCCCGTGGATGATATCACGGAGAAGACAGAATGCGAGCTACATAGGGCAATGGGCAACTTGTCCTTCAAGGTGGCGGTCGGCTATGCTTTACTGAATGAACCTGGACCAAGGTACCATCTCGGCGGGATTCCAGCTGGCTATGCTATTGTCGGGGTGGATGACGTTGTGCCGTTATATGCTAATCTAAATCTTGACATTCCTGGAGGTGACGGCGAGAGGACACTAGGAGATGCCAAGAAGTCCATCATTCTGTGGCCAAGTAGCAACCCCCCACCTCAAGATCCACCCTCCCCACGTCATGATCCATCCCCCCCACCTCAAGATCCTCCCTCCCCACGTCATGATCCATCCCCTGCACCACCACCTCAAGATCCATCCCCCCACCTGAAGATGCATCCTCGCCACCTCGTGACGACTGTCGGGAGCCCAGCCCGAGTCCATCCCCACCACCTCAAGAGAGAGTGCGCTCTGTTTCGCGGAAACTAAAGATCCCGTCGAAATATACAGAGAGGTGTGCTTTAAACTTCCTGCCAGAAACTCGAGAGGAACGTGAGTTGCGAAAGCCTCTTCCAAAGAGATCCTACGACTTGACTCCAGAGGAACTCGAGGAGTCGGTGCGAGCTGATGTGAAAAAACAATTGGCATCGAAACGGCCCATGCGAAAGGAGGTAATAGCACCGGGAAAAGTGGCACAATTTCTGAAAAATCTATCGACTGGGCCGGCACGGCCGCCTATTCTGCGAGACGACTATGATCGTACCATTGAAAAGTTAATTAGAGAACGGAATTTGCAGGAGAATGAGGCATGTCGCCAAAAGAGGGAGCAGCAGCAGATGGCAGCTAAAAAGGCCCAGCAGGAGAAGGAGGCTGCATTTCGCCAAAAGAGGGAAGCTAATAAGAAATCCGGGAAACAAGTGGCCCAGCTCGGAGAACAGGCAAACCAGTCGGTCCCCGCGTTCAAAGTGGTGTCCGATAAGGAAATACAGCAAGACACAATTCTCATAGAAAACCCCAAAGAGTATATGTATGCATGGACATATGCCTACGGGAAGCCCTTGGTCAGACCTGAGATGGTCAAATCTCTGCCGACACAATTGCGACGTTTGCATGAGTGGTACGAGGGAGCCGTAAAGGGGCACCATGAGTATTTCCACGTTTCATATAAGAAAGACCATTATTTAGAGGATAACGCGATGTATGTGCCGTTTGACGAAATATTTCAGTTATTCAATCAAGACTCCCTCGACAAAGCCATCATCAGCTGCTATTGTTTGTAAGTGATTTATTTTATGCAATTTAATTAAGTCTCTATCTCAGCTCGTTCGTTGCCAATTATCTAACTTTATTCTTTTGTACGCTATTATATATGCAGAATGAAGATCGTCGAATGCAGAGACAACGGAATCTATAGTTTAGGGTCCATGGACCCATATTGGATTCATGAAGTAACCGTAAGGAACCATCCCGAGGACACCGAGCATTACATGCTCCAATATCTATTGAAACACCATACATGTGAAGATATACTTCTTCCTTACATTCAGGTGAGTGTTACCGTACCTTCTACACATTCTACTTTGCTTACTCGATGTTTAGTGTAACTCATGGACATATAAATGTGTGAAGGAACCATTGGATTCTGGTAGACATTAGACCTGAACAAGCATGCGTTCAAGTCCTGGACTCGTTAAGGAAAGATATGGACGATTATATCAACTTGCAAGCAATGTTTCAGAGGTAACTTCAGTCATTATCGCTCTATATATCGATCTCTTTCGTTCGTTCAAGTCCTTTGATTTTTTCTTTTGCCGGCCAGGGTTTGGGAAAAGTTCATTACCGAGGTTCGTGGGACTTGGAAACCGCACCTGTTTTGGTATGAAACCAAGGTAAGTAGTAGTACTATATATATATGTCCGCGCAACTTTTAAATTCTAGTTTCAGCACCATTATCATGCTTGATTGTTATTTTGATTAAATTATATTATTTGTAAAGTGGTGTCTGAGGCAGGCACAAGGGAATAATTTATGTGGATATTATGTTTGCGAGTACATACGATCTTTTGTTCATCAGCGGGATAGAAAGCTCAGAACAACAGAGGTCTGTATACACTCTCGGCAATTACTTCATTACCATATTTGTGTTCATTTCCATTTTCACATTTTCTGATGATTTCACATTTTCTTATTGATCTAGATGGAACGAGAGAAGGACAAGCTCATACCAACGAAGCGCCTTATAGCAATTCAAGAGGAATTGGCGTGATTTTTGAACAAGGAGGTCCTGAAGAAATCCGGAGAATTTTTTCACCCTAGAAATTATTTTCTGCCTCCAATGTAATTTTGACGTGATCTCGACGTGAGAAACGTGATGTCGGTGTGTGACTTAATTATATATGTATCAAAACGTATGTGTGTGACTTATATGTATGCATCACGCGCGTGACATCGATCGATGTGTCAACTTTATATATGTGTGTGACTTTGTATGCGCGACGTGATCTTAATTAATAGGAAATAATTAAATGGAAAACAAAAAATCGAAAACCCTAAAAAATAAGCAAATAAAATACAAAAGATGCAAACCCTTTGGTCCCGGTTCGTGTCACGAACCGGGACCAAAGCTCCCCCCCTGCGCGCCCAGCCGCGCCCACGTGGAGGCACATCTATCCCGGGTCGTGGACACCCGGGATAAAAGCCACCCCCCCCCCCCCCCCCCCCCCCCCCTCTAGTCCCGACCATTTAATCCCGGTTGTAAACCCGGGATCAAAGGCCCTCTGGACCCGGGATAGATGGTCTTGTTTCTACTAGTGGGTATACCAAAGACGTTGGTGCGTTCTGCACCGCGCCGGCATAGGCGAGTCCATGACAATGCTGGCAAGAAATAAAAGTGAGGGGAAAGATGTCCGCTCGTCGGAATTCGGTGGGGACAACTTAATGTCATTAAAAAGTAATGTTAAACCTAGAGCAGCAACAAATCGGGTATCCTACTCTACTGATTTCACCCTAAAATAACTGATTGGGTTTAGTGGCCGTGGAGCTGATTCTAAGGACCCATTTGCTACCGATTGCTTTTAAATCTCAAAAGTTTGACTGGGCGTTCATTTGATGAGTCACCAGCTGTATCTCTACTATATAATATGAATAGAGGTGGTGATGATGGTAGGTCATGATAAAACTACCTCTGAAGTTGATATAAATTACGCATCATGCCACCTATAAGTGAGAAAAACAGTTCGGATAGGTTGCGTCCAGCACGATCCCGATCGGTAAGAAAAACACAGCCTAGGTATACACGTTATGGTTGTAGCTATATCTATTTTTGACAACGATAGTTGTAGCTATCCTGACACGAATCAATTTTGAATTTGGACTCTGATTTTTTTTTTTTTTGCACGGATTTGGACTCTGAATAAGAACTACTCCACGTAGCTATGAAAACAGAAATAGCCAAACGTATTACGTATGGGTTGCTGACGTCATTTGATATCAGGATTCATGTCCGATCCGGACGGCTCCTTTCTTTTCTTCCATGACGCCACCAGCCCATGCATAGCACGTCCGATCGGGACTCTCCTTTTTTTTCCTTTCGCGATGCCGCGGTTGCGCTGGAGTCCTGCAGCTTCTCCCGGACAGCATGCATAGCACGTCCGATCGGGACATTTTTTTTTTTGTTTCTCGGCTGATTTTGCTCTGGGCCAATTCGAACGCTCTGCCTCTGATCGTGTGTGCGGTGTTCGATCGGGATTCTTTTTCTTCTCTTTTTTCCTGTAACATGTAACGTGTGCGCGTGGGCGGTCCTAATCGATATGAACCGATGGAAAGTATTTTGTGTATAAATAGTTTGGATAGGTTGCGTCTAGCACGATCCTGATCGTTAAGAAAAACACAGCTGCGCACGCATAATTCTGATCGCTAAAAAAACCAGAGCAAAAGCCGAAGCCACACACGACCTGACCTTCTTCCTATCTTCAGCTCGCGGGCACGCATCGAGAGGAGCATTTCTTAATTTCGAAAATCTAAGAATGTATATTTTAGTTGATCATTTACAGGCAATAAAATCAAAATTTAAATGTTTTGCAAAAAAAAAAAGTGGTCAACAATTGGTCCCGTAGCAACGCACGGGCACTTTGCTAGTCTAGGTAAGATTGCTAGGAATTGGTTTACACAGCAACTTGGGTAGTAGTAGCACTAGCACCCAATGAGCCGAGGTCAACTCTTGGGCACATCCCTATCGTGAACGGATCAAGCATGATAAGTTGCTCCTCCTTTCGGTTCTCCTTGTTATAAAATTTTCCATGGAAAGTTTGTGCCTAGCACCACATGTTCCAGTGGAAATGGTAAGAAGAAGACGTGTTAAATCCGTATCATTTTTCATTCCGACGAAATTACATGGTGACATATAGTTAGCTTCAGGAGGCTCTAGTTCAGCATATGGTTTGTTACCGGAAATTAGCAGTATGTTGGTCAGTCATGTTATCTGGTTATTGGTGGTCAGCGCCGGAAATTTAGTAGATTTTTGCCATTTGTTAATTTTTACATAAGAAACTTCTTATTCTTATTCCACAAATCACGAGAGACCTTGGGAATCTTCTCACGAGAATTACATTTTGGTGGTTGATGGCTAGAATTACAATTTTGGTAGAGAGCCTACTATTGGTACCTTAAGGCATTGTTTACTTCCTGTGTATCTTAGGTGATTGGAGGGGATTATCCTAAATCCAAAAAAATCTCAATAGTCCATTTACTAATCCGGTTTTGGAATGGATAATCCCTAGATATTCCTAATCAACCATCTCATTTTTGTCTAGATAAAAAACTCTACACTATGCTAGTGTATTGTGGGGAAGATATTTGTGCCGATTTGTTGGGATTGGGTGAAAGCAAAAAATTCACCAAATTCCCTCTCATCCTCAGTTCTTTTGGGAATGAAAATACACCACTAGTAAATAAGTTCTAAGTGTAGAGACTTAGGGTGTGTATGGGAGCGAAGTATTTTTAAAGCATTTCAACAAACAAAGCACTCTTGAGAGTGAGATCCTTGGCTCCTCTTCATTCTCTACAGGGGTCTCTGCCCACATGGAAGCGGAGCAGAGATGGATAAGATCAAACACAGGAATAAGAAGCATTTGAAATGCCTTTTTTATCATTTTTATAGAGGGGGATGGATAAAGTGGGCAAAACAGACTCACATTTTTCAATCGAAAAGCCTTTTTCGTCTCGACAAAGAAAGAATCATCTTGAAAACACTCCTAAAACCGTGGTTTCTAAAAATACTATGGTTTTAGATACTTTGAGGTGTTTGGTTTTAACAAAAACTATAGTCTTATATACTTCAATATCAAGAAAACTACACTAAGGTTGAAGTATATAAAAAAGATGTATGGACCTCTTTTTTCAATACTGAAGTATTGGTTGGCCAGGCATGCAAATACTTTGCTAATAACTTGGTTTTAGAAATACTTCGTTGCCAAACTGGCCTTAACTCATCTACGGAATAGAGTTAATTCGGACTTTTCGTTTCCATCTAGCAACCTTTAAAATCTGCGCAAAGCCACCTTGTTGTTCCCAACGGTTCCAAAGTAGTTGTCAGTTACGATGGTAGTGGAAAAATGAATAAGATAACTTGAAGACAAAGATACAAATATTCTTATATTTCTAAATAATTAGTTACATACTTTTAAAGCACTATTACTCTGAAAATAAACGGTGCTTCTTATGTAAGAAAATAGATAGGTATTCATGGGTTTAATACATCTCTCTCAGAAAAAAGGTTACACAAAACTAACAAGCATAAATATGAAAATATGAAAAGTTTTAAAGTGTGAGTGCATGAATATCAACTATAATCCACGTCCATACGGACATCACGTTCTAATGTCAACATACCACACATCCACGACAAGTACGAAGCTAATACTCCCCCGTAAGCGAGCTCATCCATGACAACCCATAAATTAAGTACTAAATACAAAGTATTGGCTTACATTTCATGACATAAAGTTGGGTGTTGGTCCTTAGAGCATCTCCAACTGGTCCCCTCATTCTCTCCCTATTTGTCCGAGCGGATAGCCTAGACAGTGTCCGGACAGAAAAGAAGCAATATAGCTACCCAACCGGTCCCCCATTTCGTTCCTATGTGTGCGAACTGTCCGGCACTCCCCATACTCAGCCTGAGTATGAGGGCATCTGGGCGTGTCCGGGCTATCCGCCTCGCCCACACTGGATCACTTTTTTACTTTTTTTTTTTGTTCTTCTTTTATCCCTCTCTCTCCGTCTCCACCAATCACATGCAAGTGACCGGACAATTTTGAGGGACATGGCTGCACACTCCAACAAATAGGGGTGCAAAGCGGACACGTCCGGACACTATCCGGATGTGTCCGCGGACACTTTAGGCGCAAATTTTGTACATCCCGGTTGGAGATGCTCTTAGCATCTATCGATACTTGTCCCTGTGAAGGTGGTTCAAGAATGTACAAACTTGAGTACTGATTTTACTCTTTATGTCATTGGGTTAATGTTAATCACACCACAAAAGAGACTCCATCTAATGCACATCATCCCCTACCTTCCTATCCACTAGGATGATCAAATCTAGCATCAAGAATGGAAGAACAATATGCATCTACCAATATATCAAACACAAGCATAACAAGTAATTGCACAAAATAAATCATCCCATAAATAAAGATCCATCATCAAACATACACTGATAGAAAAAAATCTATTTACACAAATAATTGAACTGAATAAATCTGCTCTATACCAGTCCTTGGTTTAATTTATAAATAGAAAATCCATACTATCGGGGCTTCATCTACGATTGTCAAAATATATACACAAATATGACTTCAACATGTAGGATAGTTCATACACTTTCAAGCAATAACAACACATATAGAGATTCGATCAATCTATTGCCACACCTTATAGTACGGAGGGTACACAACTCCCCAATTATCATGGGGACATCGAACGAGTTGATGTAAATGCGACGGGGGCGACTCGGTTTACGTTTGTTCCTCCAACCTTGCACCCACGACACCTTACCGCTTCCCTGTTTTTCTGTTCAGTCCCGTATCACGCCTCCTGGTCTGCGATATCAAAGGGTATATAGTCAGTATCAACTTAACTTTTCCCTCACTACATAGATAGGTGATTATATAGAGAACAACTTTGTGAGCAACGTCTTGTCTCTCTCTGTTGGTCTCTTCTAGAAATCTTAGGTGTCCTAACCAGAGAATCGTCGACATTCGCTATGTAAAGAACTCCTTCTCCAAACAAACAACACGAACGAACCGTGGCGCCAACCAAACAACACGGACCAACCGACTGAACTGAGGCGATCTGCCGTTTGCTGAGCCATTGCTTGATCACAAGGTTCAGAAACTCCACCTCTGTGGAGACGTCGGTTTTGCGTATCACATCGGCCGAGACGGTCTGCTGCTCCGTCGCAAACTCTGCAGTGAAGCAATAATCAAGCAGATATAAGTAACAAACTAGTAACTGACAGTCTGATTCATCTAAAACGAATGAGCTCGGGGGAACTTACACCTAGGATAAGGTACCACATTCTACGCGACAGGATCTTTTTTACGGTCATCAGCTATACAGTTTCACCATGAGACTACATAATCAACAAGATACATTTGTCCCTTTTCGCATCAGAATGCACACTTACTCTTTGGATGGTGGAGCAAAGTATCGGTGATGGACCACGCGGTCTCCGTCCCGTTATGGCCATCAGAGACGCCGACGAAGGTCCCACACGGCCCTGCCGCGGAGCCGCCCTCGGCAACAAAGGTTCCGCCCTCGACCTGGCTCCCATCCTCGAGCAGACCGTTGGCCTGCACGACGGCCATGGAGAAGTCGTCGCAGGCGTTCCTCCGTAGTCCTTGGACCAGAGCAGGCCGTCCAGCAGGCACAGCTTCGGTTGGACCCCCGCAACAAAGGAAGCTTGAAGAAAAATCCCAGCTTGCTGCTCGGGACGGGGTTGGAGCTAGCTAGGCCCTATGAATCCACGAGATGATAATAGCGATCAGCAAGAAACGGTAGACGATGATGTGACCACTTCTCCCTTTCTCCTCTTCTTCTCTTCTCTACTCTGCTGCTAATTTGATGAGCAAGACGGACCGGAGAGAGTACAGCCGGAAACATTATCAGCAGCAAGAAACGGTAGACCATGTTTGACTGGGCGTAAATTTGATGAGTCACCAGCAGTACCCAAGATAAGATGGCTAGGAATTGGTTTACAGCAATTGGGCTAGTGGCAACCAGTGAACTGAGGTCAACTCTTGATGAATAGGCCACATCTCTATCGTGAACGGATCATGCCACGTCTTGGGTAACTCGTATTGCCTTTAGCGCACGGCAGTGGAGCTAATTCAAAGGACACTTGTGTTGCTCATTTTTATACTTTTTATAAGCCTCAAAGGGTTTGACTAGCGGTTATTACTATCCAAGCAAGATTGCAATAAATTGGTTTATACAGTAACTTCACTCCCGTCCTGAGCAAATCTTATCATGAACAAATCATGCATGATAAGTAGCTCCTCCTTTATGCATTCGAGTCATAAATTTTCCTTGGAAATTTTTCACTTCGACATGATTTAGTGGAACGAAGACAGCTTAATCCGGTCAAAAAAGATAGCTTGACATTTTTTTAGAGAGACAAGGTAACTGAGAATTAGCAGGAGGCTCAAGGTTAGCGTCTTTTGGTTACTGAGAATTAGCAGTCAGTCAGTCAGCCATGTTGGCATGCATGTTGTATGTGGACAGTTTCTTCACACTATTTCGTCTGGAAATGGTGCCTGAATTGTTGGTCTTGTGTTTGGACCGCGTCACTTGTTTCCGAGATTCTTGCAAAAGATGGAACTTTAAACTTGTAAAGTTGCTATCTTTTTATACATATGACGTGACATTGTTGGCGTTATGATAAACTGAATTAATAATCTGTATCGCAGTAAATCTGTTATATTGTGATAGCATTTAAGTTGGTTCACATCAACCTTATCTCTTGGAATGTATGTATAGTATGGAGTAGTACTTCCTCTGTATCTTTATATAAGACGTTTAGATAAGCTAAACTAGCTTCACATAACGTCTTTATATAAGTTGGCTCCTCTGTATCCTCTCCAAATTGGAGCCCAATTTGTAGCTGCTACCTGGATATATAACGCTACCGATTGGCTCAAAGGTCTGTCTTTATACGGAGTAACAGGTGCTGCTGGTGCTGTTAAGTTTACACTAACAGAGAAGTTAAGTTTACTTAAAAGAGAAGTTAAGTTTACTTAAAACAGAATTGGTTTATACGGAGTAACAGGTTTGACTGGCCTTGGATGAATTGTCAGTACTCCGTATCTAGGCAAGATTGCTAGAAATCGGTTTATACAGCAACTTGGCTAGTAGCAACCAATACCAATTTGGTTGAGGTCAACTCTTGGGCACATCCCTATCATGAACGAATCATGCATGATAAGTTGCTCCTCCTCTCTGCATTCTAGTCCTAAAATTTTCCACGGAAAGTCTGCACCTCCACGTCATTGGGACGGTAAAAAGAATGGATCATGCGCGATAAGCTGCTGTTCCTTTCTGCATTCTTTTTTATAAAATTTTCTAAGGAAGAATTTGCACCTCCGCATGACTCAGTGAACGGTAAGAAGAAGACCGCTTAATCCGGTCAAAATAGATAGGCTGCAGATAATGTGATTCTTTTTGTTTTGGCAAATACATCACACCATTCACGCTAGATGAATGATGTAATACTAAAATGAATCTTCAAAAAATACTTCATGGTTGGCTGTTTTTCTCTACAGAAATGACAGAAGATTAGCAGGAGTCCCATCTCAGGTTTAGCATGGTTAGTTACTGAAAATTAGCAGTCTGTCTGTCAGTCAGGCATGTTGTCATGTTTTTGGTGGACACGCCGGAAAGTAAGAGGCATGATACTAGTAGTAGAAGTCGTCCGGCTGTTGTTAATTTTCCTTTGCACAAGTATGGTGGCTGCCAGGATAGTTTTATACTCCTGAAATACTGCCTGAACTGCTCGCCCTTTGTTTGGAACACACGGCCTTTTTTGCTTCCAAGATTCTTGCACAAGATGGAATTTTTAATCCTAAAGTTGCTATTTCTATCTAGACATGACATGACATTGTTGATGTTATGATAAACTGAACTAATAATATGCGTCGATCACAGTTTAGTCGTGTAAATATCTAATACTGTGGCAGCATTTAAGTTGGATCACATCAGCCTTATCTCCTGTATAATGTCTAGTAGTAGTACAACGATGATGAGCCCCCTCCAGGTGGAGCCCAACTAGGCTTGAAGACTCAAGTCCTGTCAACTTTTACAAGCTTCTACAATAACATACCATCCAATATATTTGTCAAAAAAAATGAAATTTATATGTTCACATATCCATGTATATCATGTACAGTACAGTAGTCATTGTACCGTAAAACTCACGAAAATTCGAACAAGGCTTTCGCAAAAATAACAAAGTCGAACAAGGCCGTGCGGTAGTTCCATTGCATGTCCTAGCTTCCTCGCGTGGGCTAACAAGTCCTCTTGGGCTGCTATTGGGCCTTAATTTTGCTGCAGAGCCAGTAAATCCAATTTATGAAGCGATATAGACCTAAGAAAGGCGGAATGGGGGCATCTAATCCTGAGTTAGTTCTTGATGCTTCTCAGATTTTATTTTCGCCAATTGTTAATGGAGAACAGAGTATTATTTTTAGTTTTTAATTTATTAAACCATTCATTGTTGATTCATAGGGAAAATTCACAAAATCATAATGGTTACTTTTCTTGCGAGTGTGAAAATTCTTATGTCAAGTAAAAAATAGTGACATAATTTATTGATTTTAAAAAGAGGATCCTAGAGTTAAATTTCTAGTTTTTCTTGCTGTGTAACTAATTATTGGGAACACTTTTACTAGTATAGTTACCTCTTACAGTGTTGCAATATTAAAAACATTATTTTAACTACGCATACCCATCTAGAAAAATCCTGACTTTGCCACCCCTGCACCCGGTGCACCCGCTGTTTGGTTGACCACTTAATATTTTTAAAATAATCAGAAAAACTATTAAATATAAATGATACATATATCTAACATGTCACCATATTTCAAATTGAAATTCATAACACGGATCAAGAAACAAAATAGACACATCTGAAAATGAATAGTGCCAAAATTTAAGTTGGGCTTTAAATTTTCCCCATTTTCATTGTGATAACAAAATTTTCAATTTTGCTTTTGATGTTGTATTTCAAATTTAGACTTCAAATTTTGTATTGGCAGAAATGGAACGGCCTAGCATTAAGGGCCTAGGTGGACACTCCGGAAATAATAGTACTCCATATTAATAATTTCAACTGAATTAATAATATGCAGTATAGTAGTTACTTTCCAAGCATGGGCGGATGGGCCTTTTGAATTGTTGATAAACTGAATTATTGCGAATATATAGTAAGAGATTTACGCAACTGAACTACATATCTATAATCTATAATTATATAATACCTAAATAGGAGCAACCCACTAAGAGTATTTTTTTCAACATGCAAGCCATCCACCTAAGCAAGTTTGCCACTTCAGCAAAAAAAGATACCCGATCCACATGCAATTTGCGATGTCATCATTTTTAGGATTAATTATTTATTGTATGCGAAGCAGCCAAACCATAAATGCCGCATTGGTTCTCTTCCGCTTCATGTAGCAGAACGCAATGTTCTGCTCCCTCCGTTCCAAATTAGTTGTCTTCCATTTGCCAAAAAGTGGATGTATCTAAACATCCACTTTTTGGCAAATGGAAGACAACTAATTTGGAACGGAGGGAGTATTTATGTTCTCTGCTACGGATACGATTCGTCTTTCATCCTTTCAGTCTTTGGTCTCCTAGGTTTCATTTCGCCAACTCCTTGGTTTATTTATGCAGACCTTGTGGGTAAATCCCACCACCAGGATCAGGTAACGATGGCCTAACCAGTTGCACTACTTGCATATGGAGAGGGTTGTCTGTGTTCCGTATCTTCTCCTCCACTGATCTTCATTAGTATTGTTTTTGTTTTTGCCAGGACGATTAGTAATGTTTCAACAATCAACGGGGGGGGGGGGGGGGGGGGGGGGGGGGGGGGGGGGGGGGGGAGTATATTGCTCTCTCCATCTGTTGCTGCTCCTACTCGGTTAGGGCCGTTCAAATTATCTAAGCTCTCATGATTTTTGGATGTTTTCTTTTTGCTGAAAAGCCACAACGGGATGAGTTCTTTTACATGTGTGAGTATCACATGTTGGGTAGGACTACGAAAATTGCCATTCACACTCACTGGCTACCATTGTACACTTTCAAATGTATCACCAATCTTGATTTTTTTCGTAGAATTCAGCTTACGCGATGTCGAAGAAATTATTCCTGTCGGTAAGCTTACCCTACTTTGTGTTTTGATCTCGTGTGCTTTTTATATACTCTATATAGCATGATGGGAAATAAAGATTGAATAAGTGTTAGTTATCCTGCAAACTTTTTTTGGATCATAACTATGTATTGTATTCCTGAGATGGTTACATACTGAAGGGTTCCAAGTACATTTTGTCAAATTTTTAATGTATATTCCGCTGCAACGCGCGTGGAATTGTCTAGCTAATATTTCAGTTTATTGTCAAATCAAAAAGACCGGATTGGGATCATCTGACGTAGCCAATTGGTGACGTGGGGTGGCTGACGTGTGGGCCTGCCTAACATGAAGCCCCACATTCAGTGAGCCCACGTCATGGTAAGGTACATCAGAGAAGCCATCTCCCAAAAGGACCATATGCATGTTTCTTGGCCTTCTCCTGCACCAGTGTTCAATGAAGAGTGTTGGGTGCATTCATTTGTACCAATTAATTTTTCTCAAAAAAAATTTGTACCAATTAATGTCATGTCACACGTGTGTAAAAACTAATGCGAATTTCATTAGAATTAATAGTCCATCATGTGCAAGAATCTCGGAAACAAGCGTTGCGTTCCAAACACAAGCCGAGCAGCTGAAGCGGTATTTCCAGAGGAAAAAGTATCTAGGCTAAACCATTCTGTAGTTAGTTTCTCTCCAGTCTTCACCACCAGCAGAAACAATGCAGGAAACGCCAGCTTCTTCGTCGGCCTGTGAAGGCGTCGTGAACGTGGTTCTGCATGTACCGAACTCCCCTTCATCTGGCCCTTGGCAGGCTGATCCCTTCCTGTTCGCCAGCAGCTCCGTCAAGCGATCCCTCACCCGACCGATATGCGGACGGCTATGACGATCCGGGAGGACACACTGCAGCCCGAGGCGCAGCACAGCTTCCATCTCCTGGTCGAACTGCCCCCTGAGCTGCTCGTCAGCCGCATCGAGAATCCTGCCCCTCCCATGGCATTCCGGACCATCTCGACGAGCCTGTTCTTGCCACTGCCTTGCATGATGGATGGTCTCTTCCCGCAGACGATCTCAAGCAGCACCACGCCTAAGCTGTAGACGTCGGACTGCCCGGATACCTTGCCGGTCTCCATGTAGGCTGGGTCGACGTATGAAGGAGTCCGATGACATTATCGGTCGGCTGCGAGGTTTGGGTATGCCGGACTTGCGTCACCAGCCCGAAGTCGGCCAGTTTAGCGTTGAAGTTCTTGCTCAACATTACGTTAGCTGGCTTGATGTCCCTATGCACAATCGCCTCCGTACATTCACTATGGAGGTATGCTAGACCGGAGGCTATACCGATGATTATGTTGTGCCTGAAACATGCATGTATACGAACGTTAAGTTGTGATAGATAAAACTCTACTAGTAGTACGTAATCTAGTATGTAGTTCTCTCTTGACGAATGAGAACCTTTTTTTTTCCACGCGATCCCAAGGGATCGAATTTCATTACCATCAAGATAACGAAATACAGAGGTCCGGAAGCATCCATGTGCAGGTTTATCAAAAGCTAAAGAAAAGCTTCAGAAACAAAACTAGCTACTCAAACTACCAGGGCCAGTGACGAATGAGAACTTAATATATGCAGTACATATGTTGTACATACCTTGTCACCCAACTTAGGTGTGAAGACGAAGGTGATTATTCACCATAAACTGCCGTATCCATGGTGCCATTCCTAGGGTAAGATGGTCCTCAAGGCTACTGTTCTCCATTACTTCGTAGATAGGCAGTAGATGCTCGCTTTCCTCACACCAACCCTTCAGACTTAAAATGTTCCGATGATGCAGCCGGCTCATGATTCTAATTTCAGTATCGAATGCCTTTTTCGTTTGCTCTGATGTCGTGTCTAGGATCTTTTTTATTGCCACGGTCGTCGTGTACTCTGTGCTGCAAGTGTGCCTTCATAGACAGCACCAAAAGTACCCTTTCCAAGCAATCTCTTCTCGTTGAAGTTGCCTGTCGCTTGTGCCAACTCCTCATAAGCGAAATGCCTTGCATTGGAGGTGCCGTAGGCTTTACTAAAAACACAGACCGCACGTTAAAAAAATTTGTTCAGATTTTAAGTTATGATGCTTCATCGATCAAATTTGTCGCTTAACACATTTAAACCAAATGTTTTACAAATACAATTAATACCTTGTTTTTTATGGTGTCTGCGTGACCTGTATCTGCGGCGCCAAAACCAACCTGCTGCTGCTAATGATAGTAATGAAGCCGCCCCAACGACAAGTCCGATCACCATGCCAACTGTGTGAGAACTGCAGAGAACAGAGTGAGAACAGAGCTGCAACTGAGGTTCGATAGCTAAGAACTACAATAAGGTTATCTGAATGAGAACTAGCTAGTCACACCATTTAAGGTATTTGCGGTGTTTCAACGTAATTTGTTCAAGGCTAAAGTGGTACTATACTCTGTCTGAACTGGGGGTGGTAGCCACTGACCTGTGGTAGCAGAGGCTGTTGGTGCCGTGGTCGGCACTCGGCAGCAGGACCATGGCGCTGCCATTGTAGAAGGGGGTCAACTGGACCCTCAAGGTGCACCGAGGACCAGCAATCCTCGCGCTCTCCCCACTCTGTGGGAACATGGTCCACCAGCTGCCCAGAACTTTCTGTAGGCAGTTTCCGCACTGCGGCGGCGACAGGTCGGCCGCGCACTGCGCCGCCGAGTAGATATCGCGGCCAGGCCCTACCCATCGCCCCGTGGCGAAGAGGCTCGAGGAGTTGCCCACCGCTTGCTGCACCGTGGCGCTGAGGAGGTCGTTGACCGGCTGGTAGACGTCGCCGTAGCTGGTTATGTAAGGACCGTCGCTGACATGCACCTCGCCGGAGTTGCCGGTGGGGTCGAGGAAGTAGTGGTTGGTTAGGCGGACGTAGCAGCGGTCGTAGCAGAGGGCCACGTCCTGCTGCGGTTGCAGGCTGCGGCCGCGTCCCGGCCGGCGGAGGTGACGCAGTCGTAGCAGTCGGAGGCGCTGACGTCGCCGCGGCAGAGAACGAGGGACCAGACAGTGTCCGGCGCGGCGCCGAGGGCGCCGGAGGCGAACAGAGAGGGCGAGGAGGAGGCGTTCGGGCGGAGGGTGCCGAGGAGGAGGCTAGGAGGTTGGTCTCGTACGGGCTGCTGCCGAGTAGTTGCCTTTGCCGCAGAGCGACCACGGCTCTGCTGTAGCGGCGAGCGGATGTACAAGTACTCCGAGGAGCAAAGAGCGTGGAACATGCCGGCCATGGCGGGCGTGAAGACTCAAGACAGGAAGCAACTAACTTTCACTCCTCGAACAATATGAAGCGAGGGGAAGTGAAGAAATCGTCGTGGACCATGCATGTATCAACTTGGTGGTATGGTGCGTGTTAAGTTGGTTGCAATGACTCTAATTCAAACCTCTTTTTCTTGGAGGTATTTTCTGTCTTTTTATTTGATAAAGAGAATATATTAATAGCAAGTTCCGGTCTCTACAACAGTCTAACGTCAAAGAGTTAGTCTTGCACGCAAAAACGAAAAAAAAAGAGAGAAAAAAAGGCCCCGCCAAGGCAACAACAACTCGCGGGACGAACATCACCAAAATTGGCCGCATACAGATTAGAAAAGGTTTCTCCAAGACTCGTCTCCATGAAGGGAATAGTGTACTAGTGTTATCGTTGTCCGATCTAAACGCCCAATCTTGAGTTTTTACTCTGCAGAAAGTCATGCAATGTCCAAAACAAATCCTTCAACAGAAAATGGTTAAATATTCATGGACGCTAGGTACAACCAATAAAGTTCACACCCCCCACCCCCCCCCCCCCCCCCCCCCCGGGCGAATCAAAGAGAAAAGTAAAAAAAACGAAGTCCTTCCATGTTACCGTCCCCATTGTCGAGACCACTGCTGCAAAGCACCTGCACCCAGCTCACAGTCGTCATGCACACGGTTTTGATGTGAACTTCGCACCAAACAACACCGCGTAAGCACCACGAGTAGTGAAGCGTCATCTTCTCCCTTCCATTGGGATCACGACCGGCGTGCCCATGCAAAGCGAGCTGCACCTTTAATCTTCCCGATCTTCTTCGAAATGCCTTGAAAAACCCCCCTCAACACCATCTTTAATATGGGTGATGTATTTTCCATGGTTGACGTAATATATAGATGCCCATTAACATCAACTAGGCTTTGAACCCTCGATGGTGGAGGCGCCGCACCAAAAGTTCCACCGGAGCCATTGAAGGAGGGAGTATCGGTAGGCGGGTGAAACCCCATCGGCGGCGAGTTGATCACGAGCATCCTTAGAAATGTGACCTAGGCCGAGCGAACAAAAAAGCGGTCAAACTACCGACCATAGTCGCTTGCAAAACTCCCTGGTGGCCATTGGCAACACTGGATAAACCGAGACCAGTCACGCCGACGGAGGACAGTTGGAGGAAGGTCGACGCATACTAAGTTCCACATACGTGTCATGAGAAAAATGGGGCCGACAGCCTTCAGCAAAACTAGCCACGACCAATGGACCGTGGCCGCCCACAAGATCATCGACACCTTCCCCTTCTCTGACGATCGCCGGGGCCATCGCGGATCTGATTCTCAAACTAGTGACACCCCCAGTCCCCACACGCGGAAGCCACGCCATGTTCAAGAGCACCCTACTACGTTGGACTCGCCGCAAGCCAAACAGCCAAAGGGAGACGAGGCAAGGCGCTGGCCACTGCGGGACCCAGAGGTGGGCCGGGTGGGCCGTGGCCCACCAGAATTCTGTGAAGTTTTTTGAATACCCTAATCTAATGTGCAGTTCGTGGCCCAGTTAGGCTATTTGGGCCTTTTTCTTACCGTTCCTTTCCTTCCTGGACGACTCGCGTGGCTGAGTATGCTTCTCCATCTATCGAACCTGTATTTGTTTCAAACAAATATCTATCGAACCTGTATGATCTTAAAAAGAAAACAAAATCTATCGAACATGTGCTTGCTCATTGATCCGCAGATCATGAATCAATTTCTTGCACTCAGCTTTGGCCCTGGCTGAGCATTACAGGTTCGCAAACCTTTGGAGGCTCTCACTGTGCTAATGCGGTGATCAGTCAGATCAATGAAGGCTTAGTGGGGGTCAAAACTGCATGATCATCAAGAAAATCCTACTAGCGATTGTGAATATTCATGTAAACATTTTAACTTGAGTTAATAAATTGCGCCAATCAGCTAAATAAAAATTATCGAACAGAGACAAGACTAAAAACCATCTAAATCCGGCGGCTGCCTCCATCGGCTCACCCCTACGCTGCGCTGCATTGTCTCAACAGCTCGCCCGCATCCCGACACCCTCTGCTGGCCGCTGATACCTCTGCAATGTCTTCCAATTTTCGCTGGCGGACGGCCAGAGGCACGGTTTAGATTTAGAATTGACGACTTTGTTTATAATGTATATCAATAGATTTGTATTCGTCTACTAGAATCACACGATTTGAAACATATGTATTGAGCGACAATGTTTCAAATCAATTGGCTATTTATTGTTCATTTGCCAACTTTTTATCGTTGTGCACAAATTTTTTTTTTGGGTGTGCCCACCTTGAGTTTTTTTCTGGGTCCGCCACTGGCGTGGCGCTGGGTTCCGTGGTGTCCTCTCCTCTGGGGAGAGCACGCAAACCGTTTTTCCCTTTCCACGAATTAGTAATAAATCCTACTAACAAGGATGATGGACGTGCAAGTCAAAAAAAAAAAAAAAACAGGATGATGGTCGTGATGTAAACGTCACCGCCTGCGAGCGACGGCTCTGACGGGACTTGCGAGTCGTCTCCCACGGACACGGCCGCCCATATTCAAACTTAATTAGCAATGCCAACAAAAGACTGATCAGTGATCCTATTCGACTTTGGGGTACACAGTACGTTATTCTTTTCATTTTATGTTTCGCGGGATACAGAACGCACGTTTTTTTGACAGATGGTGTTGTCTGAGTCGTCGTCGAGGAATAAAATGTTTCCGGCCGTTGTTTCCAGAACACGGATACATCTACACCCAATTTCATAGCATTGCGCGGGAGAGCAGGGGCCTACGAAGAAAAGTCCACTCTTACTCTCCCTCTTCTTATTTTTTTTCTCAAAAAGGCGTACTTCATTTTGAAGATTTACGAGAAAAGACGCTCCTATATATGCGTGTGAAGTTTCAAATTAATACATTTGTGACCTGTGCAAAAATCACAAACACTAGACACACAACACCAAGTTCAAAAAATTTGAAACTTAGAGCATCTCCAAAATGGGGCTGGCCCTATATGTTTAGGCAAAAATAATGAATGCCAACAACAAATCCGGCCACCAAAATACAGATACTTAAAGTCTGGCCATACACATAGTATCAATAAAAGTCTCAGCCAACAGCGAGTCTAGACACAAAGATGTCACCAAATCCGGTGCATCACAACACATCATCGAGAATGCATAAGAAATATTTGTTGTCGCTTGCTCTCCTCTTCGCCATGATGCACTCGATTTTTTTGCCAAACTAACGCTTCTGATTCGGGCTCATGTTTGTTGTGTCGGTTGACATGATCTTGAGTTTTCAAAGTCCTAAGTTTGGCGTGAAGACTAAATATCTAAAATTCCTCTTAACAACAGTGAGATGAAGCTCTTTTGGAGCTTCTTGAAATCGTGCACATATGCAAACACTTAACATGATATTAGGTTAAGATGCACAGAGGTATAACATGATATCAGGTCTTGAGAATTGTTGGTGATGTTGTTGGTAACGTCTTCAATGTAGAGGCCAGATCTTATCTAACAACTACTCCTTGATCCTTGCGTGTGTCGACATTCTCCAATTTTTCCAGGGAACTCTTGTGCCAACATTGAGTTTTGTTCGCCTAGGATCCATGTGTTGTGCTGCTTCAATCTTTATCGATCCATATGAATTTTCTTCAATGCAATGGATCAACATGGTATTCATGTGTACACTAGATGAAATTATCAATCCCTTAGCACCGTTGTCGCCTATCACCCAAATGCCACATAGGAGGGCATTCAATGCACTTTTACTTATCCATCTCGTTCCTTCCAAACATTGTACCATGGATAGTGACCATCTCAAGTACTTGCCTCACCCGAGATACAAGAATATTCTCTTTTTGCATTCATTCGTTTGTTCACTCGAGACGGAATCTTTGTGCACAAATTGTACACTTAGAGTCATGAATTTTGGGGTTAAACTCATATTTTCTTGTCACGTCATGCAACCAAAATTAATATGACAGTCATGCATGCAGATTGTTTGATTCAGTCTCATTTCAAATGTGATTTGTATGATAGGGAGAACAAGCATCAGTTTCGGGGGATTTCACCGATAGTAGGTAGAGGGGGTGGTGCTTCCAGCAGATCTCAATGGTAGCACTCGGAGAAGAATTTATACAAGTTCGTGTCAATGGATCAACTTGGGTTGTTGATGTTGCCTCAGCAGCGCGGGTAGGCGATCTGCGGTGTGCTACTGTCTGTGGTGGGTGACCCCCATTCTCGGACAGTTCCGTCAGTGTGGGGGTTAGATCCAGTCGGGATCTAGCCCCCTAGGTTGCTTCCTTGCCACAAAGACCAGATTTAGGGATATCCGGTCCTGGCCCGTTCTATGTTGCCGCTCTGCGGTCCTGGGCCTGGGATTGCCAAGATGCCTTCTTTCCTGGGTGGTGTGTCCTAGTGGCGGCCCTGAAGGTAAGGTTGTGTGGTTCCTCTACGGCAAGCATCATTGCGGTAATAGCGTGGAGGTCTCGAGATGGCGGCGGCAGTCCTCCCTCAAGTTGGGTCGGCGACTTGGTACCTTTTTGTCACACGAATGAGGCTACGAGTGAAATCTCCTCGCTTCGATGTGGGCAACGAAGATGCTTGTGGGGGTTGTGTTCCCTTGGGGGCGTTGATGTGGGTCCCCTCTTCGTGTCAGGACTAGTCTGTTTGTTCGGGCTCACGGTGGCATCATGTTGCGTCGTCACCCTCTTGGGGACATCCTCATGGAGATCAGATACCTACTGGTTGCAGCACGTTGGCATCCTTGTGCATGCTTTGATCCTGGCATGAAGCTTCATCGGCTCTGGCATGGGGTGGCTTTGTTAGTCTCCTACCGTTTACAACTGACCTCGTTATCTCCGTTATCCATCCTAGCTGTCAGGTGGCACGATTGGTGCCCAGCGTCCCGGAGCGGGAGGGGGGTGGCTCTCTCTAGTGATGCTCGGTGTGTTTGGTGCAACAGTGTCCGGTGGGCTCCTCAAGAGGCGCAGCTTCATTCCTCGTCGATAGTCCCGTTTTTCTAGTTTTAGGTGTGGCCAATTTTCGACTCAACGTTGAGTTTGTTGCCTTCTCGCTGACCTCTTGGATATTTGTTTTCTTCTTTTGATCTCCTTTGTAAGAGAATTTTCTCATCATCTTGTATCTTTGTATCAGTTCGGCTGTTTGTGATTTATTTATAAAGCAGACAAAATCTTGTTTCGAGTTTCTCTTTTAATAAAAAATCTAGCTCCAGGTGGTATTTGTGTGTCATGAATTGATCATCTTCCCCTAAGGTATGTGTCTCGTCTATCAAGCAAAAGACATAGCTCAAGCAAAAATACGCTACCGAGCGTTGTTATAGAATGTCGTCATGCATGTCGAGATGGCATTCTCTCTTATCCGTGCTCCCAAGAATCTTATAGCGACAAAATCACTAATATTACACATTTTGTGTGAACTTGTTTCTGGGACAGGAGATATGCGAATTCATTTAAGAACATCAAAATAACTTTGTGAGCAACTTCTTAGCTCCCCTCTTGGAACATTTTAGTCGATTTGATTTAGTGCAGCAAGCTAATTTTAAGGACCGCTTTCGTTACTAGTATGTTTTTTTTGTGAGGTTAAAAGATTTGACCGGGCATTTGATGAATCACCAATAGCATGTAGTAGCACCCAACGGGTGCAGGTCAACTCTTATGACTCTTGGGCATGTCTATCATGAACGAATCATGCATGATAAATTGCTGCTCCTTTATGCATGTGTTCCTTTATAAATAAAAAATGCATGGAAAATTTGCACATCTGCACTGAAAAGGTAATAAGGCCAATTAATCTGGTCAAAACGATAGCCACATCGATCATCCAGGAGGCTCAAGGTTGGTTACTGAAAAGAAAATAGCAGTCGGTCATGCTGTCTTGTTTTAGGTGGACACGCCGGGAAATAAGCAGACTGGTCGTCATGTCTTTTTCTTTCCCTTTCTGTGTGTGGGGTAGTAGCTAGCTAGCTAGTGGCCGGATTAGTTTAGTTTAGACACTTTATTTTTCTCTGGAAAATACTGCCCGATATTCTTGCACAGGGCCATTCTTTTATTAACTGTAAAGTTGGTATGGTGTATGACATGGCATTGTTACAAATATAAAATATAATTAATCATACACGCTCATTTGGTACTACTAGAAGAGAAGGAAAACGCACGGTCATGTACTCCTGTTGATGTGATGATGGTAAATAAGTTCAATTAATACTAATCAGCATCATAGTTCAATTTTGTAGATCTTATATTGTGACAATATTCAAGTTGGTTCACATCTCAGGCACTTGCTTTCCTCCTGAAACACAAGATTCTTCTCCTACATTCATTGATTCAGGGTGGAACCATTGCGGCACGAGTGGTGGTACATGAGGATGAAACACAAACATGAAAACATTCATACACATGAACAGTGCCATAGGTAGTATGCGGTTTTTTGCGGGGCAAATATATCATGCGAGATTAATGATGTAATGCTTAATGGAGCTAGAAATATACAATACCCAGGTGATAGGGTGACATTTTTTTCCTTTTTGACAGAAAATATCAGGGAGGCTGAAGTTTAGCCTGGTTGGTTACTCAAAATTAGCAGCCTGTCAGTCAGTCAGTCAGGCATGCTGTCATGTTTTAGGTGGACACGCCAGAAATTAAGAGGCATAATAGTACTCGTACTAGTTATTTTCATGTGCACAAGTTGGGTTGCTGTCTGGATTTGTTTAGTCTACACACCTTTTTTCCCTCTGAAATAATGTCTCTGGTCGTCCTGTGCTTGGAACCCAACACTCGTTTTCCGAGATTCTTACATAAGATGGTAGTTTTTTATTCTAAAGTTGGGATTTTTTCACATATGAAATGTCACTCGTACAAACAAAGTGAATTTATATCATACATGCTTACTGGATTAACATTCAGTCATAGTAGATGAGTAGTAGTAATGCTAGAAGATAAAAGGCATGGGCCTGTCGATGTGATGATAAACTGGATTAACAATATCTTGGAACGTATGTATAGTGGTAGTAGTACTAGTGCAGCTCAAACAAGACCACTGCAGTGCAGGGATGATGAGTGGATGATGATTGATGAGATCTCCCTGGTCCAAGTTGGCTTGGCCAGCACTCCCTCCCCTCGCAATCCAGAAGAAGAAACATTCCTGTCCGACTTTCAAAGCATCTACCATAAAACACCATCCATTTCTAGCAATGCTACCAACCTAGATAACGGTAACAGAAGCAGCCATGTGCCATCACTATCCATGACCGAATGACTTTTGATATTATCTTCCTTTCCCAAAGAGGAATGAAATTTAAACGTCGTACCATGGATGCTGACCACCTCAGGCACTTGCTTGCCTCCTGAAACACAAGCATCTTCAGATCTATACATTCTCTGATTCAGGGTGGAATCATTGCAGCATGAGTAGGTGGTACTCTTGAGGATGAAAACATGCATACATGAACAGTGACATTATCCACAGGAAAGAAGAATCATGTCATCATTCATCACATTGCTGCATGTTAGCTTAGCACAGGCTCAATGGAAACAGAGGATGGAAACATAAGCAGGGCATGGTTGGTTCATTCATCATCCCCATTGCTGTTACATTGCGAGAGTCAGAGCAAACATTACATTAGCAGCAACATTACTAGTTAAGTACGACTACTAGAGCTAGGAATGAAAGAACAGTAAGCAACATTCAGGGACAAGGATCTAAGCTACTACATAGATGGCACGATTATTAACTTGCTTCATCTTCTCCTTCCTTCCTCCCTCCCTGCAGGGCTGAGCTGAACCGATCCAACTGACCAGCAGCTCTGCGCAGGCAGATCGATCGATCAGGCGTAAATGACGCCGGAGGAGAGCGCCATGAGGAGGATGGCGGCCCGCTCCTCCTCGCCGAGGCAGGAGGGCTTCCTCCGCATCGGCGGCGCTGCTTGAGCACGGCGTCCTTGGCGAACCCCACCATGTGGAGCTCCACGGTCTGCGTCTTGGCCGCCTTTCCGTGGAGGAGGCCGCCTTCTCGTTGTCGGCGCCCTCTGTCGTCCTTCTCCTGCGCGGCGGCCTTGGCGGCTTCGGCGTCCCTCTTGGGCTTGCGCTTGACCTCCGGGTCGAGCCCCATGGCCACCCGCCGCCTCTTCCGGTACCGGATCCCGCACGCGTTGCACAGCGACTGCACGCACACGAAACCAAATCGATCGGATCGGATCAGCTAACAGCAGGCAGGAGAGGAACACGAATCGACAATAGGAGGCAGATCGGAGGGGGGGGAAGAAGAAAGGCGGTACCTTTGGTCCGGTGGGTCCGCCGCGCCACAGCGGCGTCTTGGTGGTGTTGCAGTCGAAGCAGGCCTTGGGGTCGCCGGACGCGGTGCACTCGTCCGGATCCGCCGCCTCCAGCTTGTCGCAGTCCATCTCCGCCGGCGACATGCTAGACGGATCGATCGCCGCTGCTCGATCGGCTACACTACTGCTGCTGCCTCAACCCGACCCATCGATCGATCGGCCGATCTCTGTGTTGGGTGGGTGGATAAAGGGCCGATCGATCGATGGATCGCGCGGGGAATACGAAGGGGAGTGGAGGGAAAACAGGGGAGGCGAAAAGATTCGGCGGCTGTCTGGGTTTGAAGCAGGGGAGGGGAGAGTGAGGTTTAGTACTAGGTCAAGTGAGGGTTTAGAGACTGGTCTCTGTCTGTCTGTCTGCTTTTTCTTAGCGCCGGAATGGAAATGGCGGCGTCGAGTGGAAACCCTAATCGCACCCCCTCCACACGCGCGTTGTGAATTGACCCTACTGCCCCCGTCGGGCCGCGCTCACCTTGATGGGTCTTGGCCCAAGTGCGGCCCAGCGAGCTCGTCCCGTAAGCTTGGTGTTGCCGCTCGGATTCGGCCCAATACAGTCACGATTTTGCTCCTCTGATAAAAAAGAAGAAAAAAAGTATGATCGATTTCTAGTCTGCTCACGGCAGTACCATTGGTCTAAAAAAGAAAAAAAGGCTAAAAAATAATCTTAGTTTACAGTTCCCTATAGAAATTTCCTCCATCAAAATGGGAGCAAAATTAACTCAAAAAACAAAATTCGTTCAAAC